>CAJNIZ010027113.1:111285-198738 GCA_905231905.1 Symbiodinium pilosum
CACCACCCAGCAGCAGCAGCAGCAGCAGCAGCAGCAGCAGCAGCCTCTGCGGCAGCAGCATCAGCAGCGGCAGCGGCAACGAGGCTGTCGACATAGTCCAAGAGAACTAGTTGAAGAAAAGGCAGCCCCAAAACCTAAGAATCTAAGGCTGAAGCCCGCCCTTCAACCCATGCAGTAACCCTAGAAAGACTCCACATTCAGATGCCAGCTGAGGCCGCAGACACGGATTAAAAGCCGCCCATGTTCGGAGTCATCATCATGCTTGGCCTGACTCACAAAGGGGTGACAACGAGGAGGAGTTTGCTTAGCCTTTCAGCAGAACTGCTGATTTTGCAGTGAGCTTGGGTTCTCAGAGTCTCCGACGTCGTCGATTCAAAGTCACGTCGGCTGAATCACGACGCTTGGTTTGCTCGTACATGTTGCTCATTTGCAAAAACAACGGCCTCTCTGCAGTTAGATGCACTTAACATGGGGAACATGCGACTGTGGGGTGAAAGAGGTGGGTTAATTGGACCCTTGCCTTTGGGGGTTGACTTCTGTGAGATGGCACTGCTCTTTCGGCAGCAGCACATATCAGTAACCATGCAAACAACTCGTCAACCTTAAGCACCGTACCCAGCCCGAACCCATGGCATCCTTCCTCTTTCGGAACGAATGCGCAGGAGTAATGAGCAAATGCAGGCAGTTGCCCAGCAGTGAGGTTCAATCTTGCAGAATATGAGAGCTGCAAGCGATCACTTATGGACCAGCGTCCTCTTGAAAAAGTTGAAATGTGTGCTTTCAAAGATGGAGGTCCCCCAGTCCTACCCCAATCTGGCGTAATCCTCCTTCTGGCAACCCCAAAGAAAATACCTAGCGTTGAAACCTTCAGACTTGGGCATCCATGCTTGCTTCAGGGGAAACCCATGGCTCCCCCAAAAACCAGCCTGTATATACACGCACAAATATTCACAGGAAGCCTTTATAGAAACAACAAAACCCCAAAAGCAATCGTACAGCACCTCACACAGGCTCCAAACTGGCTCCGGGAGGAAAGTGACTCAGTCCGGCGCTGCATGCCAGCTCCCGGCATGCCCCCCGCGCCCATCACGCCGCCGCCCCTCTGAAGCAGGCAGCTGGCTGTTAGAAACGCATGCGTTGCATTGTTGCATCCGTTTTTGACAAGGTAGCATGAGGTTGCATGGGGCTTTGAAGCAGCTACTGTCCCTGTTGTAAACTAGACTTTTCAGATACCAAGCCCGTGAAATCCTAAACGGGAAAAAGGGTCAAAGTCCAAGCAGGAAATGAAAGGCTTGGAGCGCAAAGAAGTTGCATCAGTCCTTAGGGCGCTTTACGGTTTCTGTGTTGTAAAGTCAAGATAAAGCTATTGGGCCGGAGGAGGATTGACAGAGTCGGTCAGTCTTCTGGATGATTCAACACTACACAACTTCTGAAGTCTACTCAACATCAAAAAGATCACTCCTTCTTATGGACCCTGACCTGTCAACGCTCTCCTACAAGCCCTGTTACAATAGAAAACAACATTACGAAAAATGAAGGTTGCAATTCTCCAGTAGTACCCTCTTAGCCTGCAACTTGAACATTCACGAACCCCCTACCGTAGCTTAAGCACTTCATCTCCACTCCACAGACACTCTGAAGCCTGGGTCTTCAGAAGCCTAGTCTAAGGTTTGGGCATCATTGGCTGCATGTTTGCAGGACCTGGCGCGAACCCTCCACCCGCGCGGAATTAGTTGCCGCTTGTGCAAAGGGAAGAGGGAGATCGCCCTCACGCACTCTACAGTATGAGCTGCAGTCCACATTCTTCAATCGGAATCGGATGGAAATGGTCAAGGTTCCAAGTTCCACCAGCGCAAGTATAAGGGACATTCAAGGGCTCCACTAAGTTGCTGCAAGGATCCGAATTTTCATCCATCATATTCCGCGTAGCAGAAGTACTGGCTCAATTTGTGGGTGGGGCTTCGTACCCAGAGTTCGGGTGGAGAGTGTCTCTTGCTTGTCTCGGATCCGGTGTTGCTTATGTGACACGGTATAAAAGAACAATGACAGTATTGGCATTTTCTGAAGAAGATGCAAGAAGGGGTTTGGAAGTGTAATCCGCAGCCTGCTTCTTCAAGAGGTAGCAGATGGGCTTGCGGCGTTCTAGGACGGAATGCATGGATATCCCCTGCTGGGGAAAACCGTTGGAAGCACTGCCACTGCAAGGAGACTCTAGACACCACATCATTGTTTCTGTCGAAATTCACAAACTGAAGCTGAAATATACAACTAGGCAGCAAGGATTGCTTGCATTCCCACAAGGCGCATGCTGAAATATTCATGCTGCATTTGATGGCCTCCCGTGCAACAAAACGACACACAAACAATAGAGTAGCTAGCTCTTGATGTTATCCTACGGGCCAAAACACTTTTCTGGGGGCCAATGCCCTGTGCAGACGGACAGCAACAAGGATTCCAAACGTCTATGCCATTATATATATATATACGCAACTCCTTAGTTTGCCGGATGGCCATATCAAGCGCAATTGTTCCGAAACCATTGCACGATGTTTTGCTTGCACTCGGTTCCTGGGGGTCTGGGTTCCCCCAGAGACCAATAGTAGGATCTTGACAGGAGCCGACGTACCTCTCCACAGATTCAACAAGAATAACCCAGCGAGTAAGTGGAAGGGCGGGAGTATTGGGGGGGCGGCTCCCAGGGTCTTGAAAGCCCGACACTCTGAGGTGATTCCTAGTGCCCTGGAAGCCCGGCAGGAAGACCGCTTGTGAGCGCAAGATTTCCGAAGCCGGTCAGCCCTGGCTGTGGATCGTGAATTGACGATGAACTTCTTTGGAGAGTGCTACCGGAAAGTCTTTGGGCGTAAGGTTCTGAGTTGCCAGGACACCAGGACATGCATTGCAGCGAGGTTCTAATACACATAGAGACGTGGGCGGTCTTTGCTTGCTGAGGGTCTTAGGCTTTGGGATGTCAAGGGCGATGGCTCAGGTGATAAATTGGCTTGCAATCGTGGGCTCATGGCCGCAACCTCTACGACGAGCAGGTTGAGACTTAAACACGGAACCTGAAAAGGGTTTCTTTATAGACTACTCGCCCTTTGAAGGGCTCCTCCGTGCTGAGAAAGGTTCGTATACGGTGCATAAACCTCAGGCACAAGACACTTGTCATCGTTGTTAGAAGAGGCCCTGTCAAAAACGGGGGGTCCACATGGGACTCGCATTAAAAAAACTACTGAACGTTCAAGATTCCCTACATGGATCCCTCCCATAAAGAATGCCAATCTGAGGGTTTCTGGAGTTTGGGATAGATACGACCTCGTTTTGTGGGATTCTCAATGCATCTAGGGTCGTCCTGGCCTCTTCTAGAGCTTGGTCAAGTAGATAGAGTATGGCTAGTTGCACTCTGGGCTTCCTACATGTAGGTTCTAGCTACTTAAGAATGACTTTGGCCCCCGTGGATCCTGATCTGCTTGCGCGGCGGCAAGATTCCAAACCGCTTCTACCCAGGCTTGCTAAGTGCAGCTTCCTCTTGAATACCCCAATTTCTGGCGGAGATCCGATGTTTGAAGTTCAGGGCTCAAAAACATGCAGCTCCAGTCCAGACATGCGATAATCATCGCCTTTCCCTTAAAGCAAGCAAACATGTACTTGCGTTTGCGAAAGTCCCTAAGCAGTTGACTATTGAAATTGGGCATTCGGAGCTTCATGGAACCTGTGGCATGTCACGTGTGCTTGGACAAATTCCACACAAGCACATTCCGCTTGGCGGCTTTCTCAATGTCACAGTGAAATCCTAATCCCGTGGTCCTGAGGTGGTAGCCCATTGGTTGAGTGATGATACCGCCGCTCTGTCACATCAGTTGGCAGGGCGGCGTATAACTTGAAGCCAAAAACTTGAATTACCGCAGCACAGATGATAAAGTAGACATAGACCGACCTGACAGTGTATCATAAAGACTAAACTTCACATCCCAACCAACTGCAGTTGCCTTAAGATCTAGTCCCTCCACAAGGTGCAAGTTTAGAACAGGCACCCTCAACTGCCCTCCACCCTGCCCCTACACCCTAACCCTGTGTCAAACAAGGGATCGGGCCTGGGGCCATGTGCGGCATCATGTAGTCGGGCACATAATCGTTGGGAGCCTCACAGAAAGGTGTAGGGGTTGAGGCTGAATTTGGCAAGAGCAAGCTCGTGAGGTAAGAGTCTGAGTTCGAGATGGATCAGAAACCACTCCCTTTGAGGTGCATATTGTCCCACCACTACTGCGACTACATAGCCTACAGCATCGACAATGCCATTCCTATGGGTTAGTCCGAAACAGAAACAGAACCTGCAGGTATCTCAATGTAGGGTGCGCAGTGAATCACAAGAAAGATCCGATTGTGGTCTGGGCTCTGAAATGAACGATTTTGCTTCTGACACACTACCATACGAATGAAACCTAGGTATGACACCTCAGCGCACTCCAGAATGATGGCTACAAACAGGGACTGCGCCACTCGAACGTTTCCCTAGAATAGACACAAACTCAGGAATCCGCCGAATCAACTTCTGAGATTTCATCTACAGGATTTAGGCTTGAAGGCGCAGAGCCGGCTCAGTATGCAAATGCTTCATGAAAACTCAACATGCGGCGGTGCAGGTTGTCGAAGGCATGGTTCCTGTTGAGTCCCCCTTGTGATACGCTCCAAAGGAATTTGGCTACTGCAGATTATAGCCCTGACCTTGACAGCCTTCCAGGTGGCCTTTGTGAGGTGCTTCGCTGTCTTCGACCATATTGCGCTGGGATGGTTTAGTACCAGTGCATCAAGGCAAGGGGGCAAGGTAGGCAGGCCTGGCATCATGCAACCTGATGACCTTTCGTTCAATACCCTATACTATTATACAACATTCAGTCCTGTGGAGCCTAAGGCTGCTACCCTCCAAACTACATCCTGAATCTCGAACATCAAGCCCTGAAACCCCGTAACTCAGCGTCATAAGCCTCCTACGCTCCTTGGGGCCGCACACTCTTCTGCTTCTCCTCCTCTTCTTCCTTCTTCTGCCTGGCAAACTGGGGCAGTCGCGGTTAGGTTTACTGTCCTTGCGGCTTACGGCCTTAGCATAGGTTTCGGGGCCGGGGTGTCTCGGCAAAACACAGCATTGCTGAGGTGTGCACTGGTACTGACGTGAAGGCATGGTCCAAGCAACCAAACCTTTCTTTTCAGGCTCATACTGCCTGCGGGGATGAATTCACACAGCAAGCAGACACAAGCTTGAACATGTAGATCATTTCAGACCAAGTCGGAATAGAAGCCAGTGATGCGTTTTCTTGTCCAGCGCGTTCACGCGATCTGTGTACTCTCGGAGTACCTGCCAGGCGGAGGCTAGGCCCGGAAAAGGCGGCTAAACAATGGTCACTAGTCAAGCCTGGGACACAGCCTAGCATCACAAGGACTACACGGGACCAGCGTCCTTTTGAGGTCTGAGCACTAATGCTTGGGTGGAAGACAGCAGAGGGGGCACTCACCCTTCGAGTAAGCACTTGCTCTTTCAACGCCAAAGCTCGTCATCAGAGGTATGAAATGTGTCTCACAAGGGAATGCGGGCTCCTTAGGATTTGATGTTTCTTGCTCGTGAGATTCCCCGACGCAACGCCCTCCCTGGCAATATGACTTCAACTTTGGAGGGATAATAGGGTACAGCGCTCCCAAAGATTACAAGGTGTAGTTTTGAACCCTCAAATGCCCCCAACACCTTTGACTGTCCCGAAGCTCCGAGGGCCCATCATGGCAAATCTGCTCAAGCTAGCTTGGCTCTACATGGCATAACATATGGGTTGTTCTCAATATTATGGGCCCCTTGTGGGCAGATATTCTAGTATGGCACCTAATATGTATGGGTGCCAAAATGGGACCCTAGTTTTCAGAACTACCTACATTACTTGGGGGAGGGTACCAGTTCTATATGTTGCGGGCAGCAATCCTTCTGCATGCTACCTACTATAGTGGTGGGTGACTTCGAATTTGAATAGATGAGTGAGTGCCAGAAGGAAGAGGCGGACACCGATTTAAGCCTTTGGCGCGAAATCGAAAGAAAGCTCAGGGACTTTCTCGCGAAATCAACTAAACCAACCTTTAGGGTTCAACATCAAGTCACAACCCTCGACACAAACCCCTGCAACCCCTAGACCCTACGCCTGGATGAGGTACGGCATGCAGAAGTCCATGTTTCCTGGGCAACACACTGCATGAAAGAACAGGAGGCCCGGATACATCTTGGGTGTTGGGGGGAGGGAGGGGGTCGTCCAATTGGCGGACAGCACTGCGCAATGCTCAACCAAATCAAACACAAAGTTCTGCCACAACTGAAACAGTAGAAAAGAAACCCTGAGCAAATCGGCCCTCAAGTTCATGACCTAAAACAACAATTCAAGTTGTACCCCTTTTCAGATTCCAGGAAACTTCTTGGGTACTTGGAAGGCCACAAATTCTTTACCCGAACGAAACACTATGCCGGAAAAAGCACAGCAGATTCTAGACCCTATAATTCCTGGCGCGTCCAACCTGAACAAGCTACTTAGCTTCCCAAACCTCATAACTTCCTAGGCCTTCCTAACTCCCAAAACCCCCCGAACATCCCGGCACTCCATATCTCATATGCTGCCCACAGCGGATTTGAGCCTGGTGTGGCCTACTTGGAGGGTTAGCACGGTTAGGGGGACTTAGTAAGTGAATAATAGGGATAACCGGGGTTATTCCGTGGCTTCTAGGAGCTATTCAGCTACTTACCAAGTCCCGGTGACCCTACAAGTAGCTTCATCTGCAGCGGGAAAGCGAATACCGGCAAAAGCAAGGTCTCCCTTCAGCGTCCCACAATACTGGTCCAAAAGGACCCCGAATCCTAACACCACACCTTTTGAAACCTGAACCCAACATTCCAATTCCTGAACCTTAAACCCTCTACGCTCTGAGTCCTAAACCCTATCAATCCTACACTCCAAACCCTGAACCCCAAAACCCACCCCACAAAAGGACCCAGGATGTTCAGGAAAATGCTGCTGCTTCCAGGCCAGGGGTCGGCTCTTCCACGCCAGCTCCAAAGCCACGTCTGGGCCTCGTCGCTGTTTGTTTGAGTTTAAGGCATTAGGCTGGGTTAGTCGATACAGTACATAGAACCCCAAAATCAACATTTGTTGGGGGCGTCATGAGTTCAGGAGGTACGTTGGGTTCGTAGTGGTATAGTAGCAAGCAAGGGTGACCCCAGTGTAATTGACCTTCTGCGTTGTGGTTACTATAAGCAGGCGGGGGCCTAAGGTGAGGAGGGGGGGACAGTGGTTTGGGGTCTTGGGTTTGGGGTGTATAAACAAGACTTCAAGGATGCTTGCATGCTGTGAGGGTTCATGAGGTTGAGGGCTCGGGTTTGGGGTCTCGGGTTTGCGACTTCAAATTTTGGGGTTTGGGAAGGATGGGCCAGGGTCCGGGCGAGGGCCTAATACAGGACCCCAAATCGCCACAAAACATTGAGGTGACTAAACGAATAGGGGGAGGAAGAATCTGTTCAGCGTCGTGTCCACAATTTCTAGAACAGGATTGCGGAGAGGTTTACATACTGGTCTACCGCAGCTTCTTCGGGTCAAAACTTGGTGCAGCATCATTGCAAGCAATCGCTTCTTGAATAGACCTGCGGCAGCGTGGTTACGTACACAACCCTAGCATAAAAAAGCAAGCTTGAGAAAACGGTGCCTTAAATGCACTGAACAATCAACTGCTGAAATTATGGCTAGGTGCCTCCGGGATTCAAGATTACTTGCACACTGGGCATATGTAGTATTTGCCTTACATTTCCCAAGCCTGGCTGCTGCTGGCTGCTGTATGGTTCAACAGAAAGAGCTCGACCTATATGAGAAAAACAAGCGAGCAAGTAGTCCCGCCCTACTGAAGACGCCGGTTGACATTTCCCTGCACACATGATTCAAGCGCAAGGCAGATTGAGACTTTGAATCACAAAAGCAGAGAGCTATCATCACCGAACTTGTAAAGTGCAGATACATTTAGTGTGCTCAAAATCCCAAATATCAAGCTCCAAGGTGGCTTCCGAAAAATTTGGGGTCGATTCTTTGATCCCGTTATATTAGGTGCCGTTGCATACGTTGTATCCAAAGGTGGTGCAAGATATGAAAAGTTCTTTGCTCAACGATCTTTTTTTGACCATCGATGTTGCGGAAGTTGACACGAATTTCAAAACCCCTTATGGTACAACTCAAAAAATCGATTTAGCGGTCTTAGGAGGTTCTGGGCAGGAAAGAGGGCACCATCAATTTGAACTGCCAATTTTCCACTCAGCCTGTGCCTCCCGACTAGGGGCACCCTTGGACATCCTCGTGGGCACATCATGGGTCATTCTCAGAATTCCATAGCATCCGAAGAAGTATGCTTTCATAGACATCATAGTGACGGTAGCGAATTAACATGACTCGAACCGATTCAGGGTTCAGGAATGGGCATCAGATGTCGGACCCAGGAATGAAGCTTGAAGACCCAGTTGATGCAAGTACTTGAGAAGCACCCAAATGGCCAGAGGATTCCACGTGCCGCGCACCCGGCCCAATAGACCGCAAAGGATCCAGAGATGACAGGTCAGGATTGTGAGGCTTACAGCCTACCCAGAAATCCAAAATACCCTCAATAGTAGCTTTTCAGACAAAACATGTAGACTTATCGTCGAGTCACAACTCAGTATCATTTTGCATGGCTCGCGTGATAGCCTCTGGGTCAGGATTTGACAAAATGCATGTTCTTTAAGCTTCAAAGTGGAGGAACCCAAACTTAACACCGCTGCATCGATATTGTTCACTATGACTGGGTTTGGGGTTCGTCAGTGTAAGTAGGGTGCAAAATGCAAAAGAATGCCAGCTCCGTACATGAAGCTGAATACCAAAACCTACTGTTGCAGGAGATATCACAAAAGAGCGCACAGCTGCTTATGACCCCGTTCTTTGATAACACATCCCACCTCCTTAATAGCAACGATCCCCCTCATATGTAAGGGCATTGTTCGGGAATATCCATTCTTCTGGTGAGTGTTGTTATCCGCTAGCCCACCATGAGACGCTCCACCTATTGAGAAGGGGCGTAAACCAGTCTTTCTCATAACACCGTCACTTCTGAAAAATCTTATACTTTACCATTTCTGAAGCTCATATCAGTACTACTATTGCTAACTTGGCTGGCTTATCATTGTGACTGCAATCTTAAGGCGGGGCCCATTAGGTTGATAAATGTAGATACTTGTGTCCAAACGCCCTTTCCCCTCATGCCTTACACTACAAGCAAGCTGTCAGCAATCATTGCTTTCTGAATCCTTCGAGGACTGCGAAAATCTCTTGAAAACTTCATACGGCTCCTCGAGCATCGGAGCGTACTGTTCAGAGTTGACAGAAGTGGTTTCCCAGAGCGCCGGGGGAATCTGAAAGTAAAGCCCCAAAACGCAGCATCTCGCGTTGCTTCGTATGGGATGAGTGCAGGAGTCCAAGGCAAGAATCTCCCATCTCGACTTGGGTCAACCCTGGCGATAGCTAGTCCTTTCTAGAATTCAAGCTGTCCATAGCTGTCCCTTTGAAAGACCAGCACATTGCCAGCGTATTCTGTCTGTATACAATTGTATACACTTATTATATGAAGCTGCTTACCAACCTCTCAGTCGTGTTAGCAGCGCAAACAAAACCTGAAAGCAAGCCATGATGGAACGAAAACGCATCTTCAGCAACCACTCTCTTGCTGAAATCTGTCAAGCTCAGTACCGAAGGGCTTGAGCGAGGGAATTAGGGTTTAGCATAGTGCGCGCGGTTGGGGAGTGAAGGACTCGCTGTCTGCATCAACCGGCGTAAAACGCCTCTAACAAGCCTTCCCACAGACAAGCAGATCACTGTTGCGTTTGTTGTCATTGCACCTCATGGCATGGAGGCAGCCGTCCACACAATACTCCCTGCCCTCTCAAGCCCGAATGTAGGAGCCCAAAAATTTGCTTTGAGGTTTTGGGGCATGGTCAGCTATATGGAATTGTAATAACCACAAGGGAAGAAGCTTGGGATGTATTGGGGCTTCCAACCATAAATCCTACATCGTGAAGAGTCGTGGAAAACCGCAAGGCAGAGATCGCGGTTCTCACTGCGGCACTCTCTTCTTGGGCTCTTTCCACCTGGAGGTCTTTCAAGAAAGGGGCTTTTGCCTGGGGTTTTCATGACTCATATTGATTCTGCTGCATCATTGTCAGGGGTATAAAGAGGACCTGGTCTGCAGAAAGGCACAACTGAGTTGCGCTCTTCTTCCTTACATTTTGACTACCAGTCTGTGGTTCCTTAACTGGCCTAGGTGTATCTCTAAAGATAAGACGAGACCGCATGAAAGTTTGAAAACAAATGACAGGCCCGAGCTTCTGCAGGCCCTGGTAACAGGGGCGGCGTACGTACAAATCTCTGCAAGACTACTGCACAAGAAGCTGCTGAGGGAAGTTCCGGCGCATCAAGACGGGTCTCATCACTGCACGAAACTCTGCCAATCATCCACAGGAGCATTTTTTCGTCAGACGGTTCTGTGTGCCTCTCCGGCTGGATTTGGTGTACCGGGGGCTCTTGATGGGGAACCTAGCGGTCTGGTGGAAACGGCCATATACTCCTTGGCAGCATGGCCCCTTCAACACGCTGGCTCTCAGAACCTTTATCAGGGTTTATTCTTGGAATCCTAAGCATGGCCCAGTCACGTGGATACAGCTTACAAAGAATCTCGCGGGAACAGAATTTTCCTCTGCCATGCCCCAATGTAATGAGGCGTCACCAGCCATGAAATGGTAGGACCTTGTGCTGCAACCCGACAATAACTCAGGAATAAAAAAGGCGCAACCCTGAACTTCTGAAGGCAAAAATGCTCCCCAGGGGCGGTGTACCTAGAGGAAATCACTTGAGGATCGCGAATACAGATCCGTGCATCTAGTCCCCCATGCCTATATCCGTGCACAACCCGGAGGTGCAACAATAACTGCTGTGAGTTGTACAAGTATCATTGTAGGCCGCTCCGGTGTTTGGGAAGAGTCACCACCCTAGGCGAGATAAACCCTAAAGCATTTAACCCTACATCCCACCATGACGCGCAGGCACCCTGGCGTAAACGATTTTGCAACACTCCTCGGGCCAAGGGGCGGGAGCGTAACCGGATTGAGAATACCTCCCTCCTGGCTCGAGCAAACAGACGAGGGTTTAGAGGGTTTAGGGCTTCATAGCTTTGTATGTTTTAGGGGTGAGGGGTTTAGGGCTGAATGGTTCTTTTTTTGGGCCCCGTGTTTGTAGAAATAGCCATCGTGTTCGGCGGGCATGTGCGCCAGACGACTCTACGCAATATAGAACTAAATGCATGAGTCTCACAGCCACGGCGTTGATCAACACATCTTTGAGCTCAAGGTTAGTCCTTAGTGCTATACAATGTGGCTGCTCAGCCCATTTGCTTCGGCACCACTTCCCGATATTTTGGGTTTGCGGTTTGGAGCCATTCCACGAATCACGCGACAAGTTTTTATTTTCAGGCCAAAATGTGAACCATGCACAGAAAAGCTAGTCTATCAGTTCCCAGCTAGCTGCAGCAGCTGCTTCTGCTCGTGCTGCTACCCGAAGGTGTTCAGGCTGAACAAAAAAAAGCTCATTAAGCCCCGATGGCCCTCAACTCTCGTTGCCCCAACATGTCATATTCCCTCAACGGAGCTCAATTTAGGAGGGATCGCTTTCATAAGGATTTTTCTGCAGATCTCCTACTACATCATGCAGGAAGCTTGCGTGGAATCTTGGCGACAGTTCAAGATCCACTGCCGATGCACCGGATCTCAGGTCCCAAGCTCCAAGCCTTGAACCGAAGCCGCCTCAAATGCTATTTGCCTCACCCCTCCCTCGGCCCCCCAAGCCCACCACCTGACGCTGCGGGAATTTTTTGGACAAGACTTACCACCATTCAGTCGCAAATACCACGCTTACAAGAACCTCTAAACAGAAGCCATGCTAGGGCTCATAGGCACAAGGCAGCCCCTATTGCTGCCACATACTACCCTAGTGAAGCCTTACAGGAAAATCTGATTATGTCAGCCGAATTCAGCAACAACCGACTCCATGCCTCGCCAACATACTCTTTGAGGTTGAGTGCATTCCTGGGACATCAGCTTAGGTCCTAGCCATGTCTCATGGCAATAATTACCCTTGAGCTTTGACCCTGGGCTAGGCCTTCTGCTCGGCCAGGGTCTAGATTACACGCAGCTGGGGTATTGGCTCGGGGTCCTTGCCTTATGCTCTTGATTGATAGTTAAGACTACGCAGCCGCAGCTTTTCATGCTAGGGTTGAAGCCGAGAGCTCAAGCTCTTGCAGTGAATACTCATAGTTGGGAGCTGATCGAGCTGTGAGCTAGGGCTTAGGGTTTGGGGTAACCAGAAAGCCTGAAAGACATGGGGAGTGGCTGAGATCTGGGAAGTTGAAATCTTGAGGGATCGAAGCGCCTCACTGACGGCCACCTCAAAATCATTGGGGAGTTGCTCAAGGCCCTGGGTCTCGTTCTACTGCGGAGGGACCTTTGATTTGAGAAGTGCCATTCAGCTTGGTTGAGGACTCTCATGCCCTTGATACTTAAGCCCGAGGCACACGCTGATAACATCCCAAAAAAAAGACGTGTACGTGTACGAAGTAACGTTCCTGCATCGCCCAAATAGGTTTGTACCATACCTTTGCCTCTGCCTCAGAACCCTGCTTCGCATATATCTGTGTGTGCGACGGGTTGAGACCCAGACAGAGACCGACGCGAGAGAGAGAGAGAGAGAGTTGGCCCCTACATTTCATGGCATGCAAGCCTGAAGCATGCAAGGGTAACCAGACCTGCACAATACCCTTGAGGCTCACTCCTGCACCGAGCACCACTAGCCTCAGAATCCTGAACACTCATTGGCCATGCTTCCTCTCAAGCATAGTGGAATGGGCTAGCGGGTCAGAAACCGCTGTGGAGACGAGACCATAATTGCCGTATACATGGACAGAAGGAACAGTGGGGTTGGGCAGTCAGAACGAACATGCTCACGCAGCATGACAATGCATCTGGTCCTTGCCCTTCAACATCTCCACAATGTGGGCATTAAAGCCGCGAGCATTCGGCTTCAGGCTAAACCGACCATCTTAAGGTTCGTGGACTTGCATAAACTTACAGGTCAAGCGAGCATGCTCCATGTGAAGCCTAACATATTCTGTTCAAGCCATCATGAAAACCTTCAAAAGGTGTCATGTGCAAAGGGTGGAAACTCCCTTCCTGCCGGGATTTTGCCAACAGCACCTCAGACATCGGACAAGTTCTAGGCATGTCTTTTGCTACGGCAAACGACCTGTACGAAAGAAACTCCATCTAATCGATCCTTGCTCCACACTACGTTGCGTCGTTGATGCTTGAAGATTGCCGAGGATCTCATCCTCCACGCGCTTGCGAGCCTTGTTCACAACGTCGTCAGGCACGTAGGTCTGGGTTGCTGAGACTCTTGGCTTCTGGAGTTGCTGTTGTGCTTCAGGTTGGGGGTCGACAGTTATTTCGCAAGGCCAGCAGCACTCCAGGTGCAAGGTCAAAGTAAACTTATTGGTCGGGTTTGGGTTCTCTTTGCCTTACATCCCGAACCCAGGGTTGAGGGAGGAATGAGACGGCATTTCAGGCTAAGTGACTTTCATTTTTTGAGCCAAAGGGTTTCAAGGTTGAGGGTTTGGGGGTGAGGGTTCTAGGCCTAGGGTTCGGGATTTAGGGGACAAAACGGGGCTATCGAAAGAAGTTTGCTAGGATATTGTTCTGATCTCCTGTATAAAGAACCTTGGCTAGAACGCCAATAGCAAGCAAGTTCCAAAGCTAGAATCCATGAAGGCCACTCCCCACTCGTGCCCTGTGATTACACTTTTTCAGCACTTTAGAGTCTAGAAAAGGGGTTGCTTGAAGGTTCAGGGTAGCTTTCAGGGTTTTAGGATTAAGTTCAGGGCTTCTTGGCCTTCTTCGGGCTTGAGGTCAGCACATGGCAACATGCTCTTGGGCTTGACCGTGCCTTGAAAGTCAAGAAACCAACAATCTGTGAAGTGAAAATCCGTTGAACCACAGACATCTGATCCCGTGGACCTGAACAAACCTGCAAGCCTGGAAACCAAGGCGCACAACTATCTATGGACCCCTTGCTGGTGGAGAGGGTTCCCAGCGTCGCACTCAACTCGCTTCTGCAGCAGCTACAAAACGCTCAGAAGGATTGTATTCACCCTCGCATGCCGTCTATGATGGGAAATCCTATGAGCTTGCCAAGCCAGGTCACAAGGAAGCGATCCAGCTTGTCTCCTTGCGAGCATGAACTGAGGCTGGTGTGGAGGGGAAATTTGGGGTGTGGCAAGACTATATATAATGCCCCTTGAATTTAGGGGGTTTCCAAAAAAGGAACTGCACCCAAATGTCGGCATACCGTGATTTTTAGGGCATACTCAAGATTAGAACCTGCAACTTACCCGTCATCAAGAAGAATGCCCACTTTGCAGGAGGGGCATGAACATATGTGGGGCACCAGCATGCCCCTCTTGGTAAACATGACTCGTCGTTCCAGTGATAGTCAAGTGTTTGATAATTTGATACGCATGTTCAGTGCTGATGAAGGATATTGCAAATTAGAGGCACGCAGGTGCAAGTTGTGATCAGGGCCGCAAATTTCCTCGTGTTGTCCCCTTCCGAACAACGGTTCCTGTCTTCGCGAGATATCAATCAAGTCCAGACATGCCGCCCATTAGGTACGCGTGTCCTCTCTGTTGTCCATGCTGAATCCCTTGAACAGCGGGTCAAAGCTTGGATTTGCGGGACTTGGGCATATGGTGCTATTTTTCAGAGATGCAGACCTTGCCCCGCGTGAGTAGGGCTATGATCTGGCCAAACGATATCTGTACCAATGTATGAAACACCTTGTTGCAGAACATATTATGCACCAAGGCGATGCAGAACTTTGAGATCCTGCGGGCTTAGTATCAACGGTTTGCTACGAGTATTAACCTGAACACTCCAAACCCCCAAACCCGCCGAGCAGCTGCACGCTTGCATGGCTTGCTTGAGGAACTTGCCTCACCCAATCACGCGTCAAACCTAAACATATCCCCTTTCTCAGGCACACCCTCTCTAGATGTTGCTAAAGTTCTGTTTGCGCCCATGAATACTGGGCACATGAATTTTAAACGGAATTGGTCATACTACTGAACAAGGAGCCCTGAGGGTCAAAATTCAAGCCTTCAGGGTTCCGAGGTCCTCCCAAATTCAACTCGAAACGTACTTCCTCAGGGTTTCTGCGGAAATTTCAGGTCTTTTCACCTATGGCAAGACGGCGTTTTCGTGGGTTCCACAATTGTGGTAGAACCCGACAGTTCAGATACAGGGCTTGTTGAAGCATGAGGCTAGCCTTTGCAAAGCAGAAGCTTGAGACGCACTGCTCCGCACAAATGGAAATCGCGCCTTTAGCCCAGACACTTAGAACAAGGAACCAAGCCCAAACACTAAAGACTCAGCCTGTGAAACGAAGATGAAAGCCCCATAGCCCTGAATTACCGGACCCAGACCCCGAACTTTCATGAGCTACAATCAACCACTGTGCAACGAAGTGCATAGCCTACAAGGGCGGGGAACGTGCCCTTTGCAGATTAAAGATCCTATGACTGTAGAAGCCACGCGTTCCCGAGTACATGCTTCAAGAAACTCATTGACAGGATGTTCGGAATGTGCCTTTGCCGGTTTCTCCTTCACGAATCAAAACCCCCCTCTGCCTCTGACTCCCGAACTCTGGATGGCGATTCCATGTCCAGAGCTTTGACTAAGCCCTACCACAATCTCAAACACAACACCCTAATCCTCAACCCAAGAAGGCAAAACCCGGTTACAAAACAACTTCAACGTAAAAACGTAGCAAACTGCAAGAGAGGCCCTGTGGTGATGCAGACAAGGCACGCTGTTCATCCGACAATCCCGAAACCTGCAAAAGAAAGAGTTCAGAGGTTGTAGTTCAGGGCTTATGGCTAAGGAATGCTAAGGATCATGGGGAAGTTCAGGGTATATGTAGAGGATAGATGTAAGTGAATATGTACATATGCACACGTATGTATGCAAACATCTTCGCTACAGGAACTTTGGCTCCAGAACATGTAATGTTTTTCCTTATACGCGTGTTTGAAGCATTTTCCCATTCGCCATGTAGCTGCCCAACAAGGCTGGCTTTGGGTCCCAGGCTTAGGAAACCTGAGACTGAATTCTGAATAATGGCCAAGTCAGTTGACAACTGAATTGTCAAAGAAAGGAACTTATTCAAAGACTACGTGTTCATATCTGTGTATCTGGAGCTAGGCTACGGGTCCTTTTTCAAAAACGCTCATAAGAAGGGTTCTCATGGTTGGGTCGGTACCCCCCAAGTATCATGTCAAGGCAAGTCCAGGTGACCTGTAACGCGACCCGTATACCACCAAAAACGAAGTCCAACAAAGAACTGGCTTGCAAAATTACATGAGCAGGGCTTCATTATATGCCGACCTCAATAATCTTAGCATGCTGTCGATTCTGGGTTGGGTTGCAGTATGGAATGGCCTGGTTCACGTTCGGCAGGTTGATTGAGGGCTCATCTACATACGACCCTGAAACTTAGCGTCAGGCATTTTGGGAACGCCACCTCATTCAGGTCCACTAGCGGCACTATTGAACTTGATGGGTGAGGTCGCGTGGAAAGTGTAATTGCCTACCAAACCCCTAAGTTGTCAAGGGGACTGTAAATGCTTCGCTTGAAGATGCAAACCCTGATTGCCGAACCGTGTCTGAACTCTGAGTAGCGCCTTCAGCGGTGTGCCAAAATATTCCTGCAACAGCTTCAGTCGCGGTTTGTCACTCTAGGGGCTTGTGCAAGTTTGGAGACGTTCGGCTGCGACCAGTTTCAGGCTTACTGGTCTAGAGGGCTAGCTAGAGCTTGGGTTCTTTCTGTTTGACTAAATGCTAGACTAAGAGACGAGAGCTCTTGCGCATTTTTGCACTGTCTTTTTGGCATGAGGCAGGTGATAAGCAAGACCACGAACCATGAAGTCTTCCACCCAGCCCGAAACCCAACAGTGAACCCTAAGCCAGAAACCCTCACACACCTTCATTTCGAATCCTAGCCAGAAGTCACACCTCGGAAAGCAATCTTGAACGGCCTCCACCCTGGCGCACAGCCATTTAAACATCTCCGCAGCTAGCAAATCCGAAGTTTTTGCTCGAGGCTCTCAGATATAGACTACATGCCTTCCAGCCCTTAGCCCTCTGTCCCCCGCACACGGCCCTCAGTGAATCTCAAACAATTAACCGCTGACGCTCGAACGCCAGACTCCGAAATCCTAAAACTGTGGACCCAAGCGTGAGCGTCAGAAGCTTGGTCCCCGGCATGCGTTCTGCACACAAATGCTTCTTTAGGGAAAATCAACCTCAACCATGTGATCAAGTTGATCTGGATGACCATGGCAGACTTTCATCTATAGAGGGCTCCTGAAGTCTTGCGAGTTGAGACTGCGCGCGAAGATCGAAGGCCCAGGTGACTGTTGCCCTGCTGCAACGCATGGTCTCAAACTCTGAGTACCTAGGCGCTCCTGGAACTTAAACCCCAACCCCAGACCGACTCGGAACAACGGATTTCCACCGCTTCTCAGGAGTAGACTCTTTGTCAAAGTAGTACGCCCTAAAGGGCCTTCGCGGTTTCGAGGGCCTCCACGGCCTCGTTTCCGACTTGGCTTGCCTGGACCAATTTTCATGACATGATAGAGGACTATCCCCCTTGTTTTGGCAAAATCTATCCTGCTTCCTGCCCAACTGGTTGCTGCCCAAGGGTAAGCTTTAGCTGTTGCTGCCCTTCTTCCAGTCCAACCCCTTGCTACCTCTGTGCGTCCAAGCTAGGTTAAGAGAGCAATTCCCGTTCAACGTCGCCTATTTAGCAAACCTTCCTTGATCGAGCAGCTTGAGAAGTTCGGGCACATAATCACATGAGGGATCAAAACCTGCCCCTACCACATTTGAAAGCTTACTCTAGTGTTATATACCTGCTTAAGTTCAACTGTTCCCATGACGCACTTCGAGGACAGTCCGGCCTGCATCATGCTGGTCTTTGGCTCAACATATCCAGACGCGACCACTACCTGTTATTCGTGTGTCAACATAGAGATCAGGGTGTAAGGTTAAAGGTTCAGAGCTCAAGCTGTAGGCTTCACGTAGGAATGTGCATGGATAACAACACAGAATTTCTGAAAGCTTCGTGTAGATCCTGCCGAACTCATTTTTGGTTCGTGGGGCTTGACTGGAATTCCATGTGATCCCTTCCCCACTTAACACGTCGCCACCACCCCACCCGGTGTCGCACACACAACTCTCCCGCCACTGGACCCCAGACCCTGCACACTCTCTTACGGGGGAACCATCACAGACAGAAGTGAGCCCATGCCATACAAGAAATGTAGCGAGGGAGTATGCTAGAGCAAGCTATGTCCACCATAGCTACTGGACTTCGAAACATGTTATAGATTGCAAGGCTGTAGCCCCCTTGAGATTCCCGGTGGAAACCCCAGCAGCATCCCTGAGTCATGGAGCGCGATCCTCGCCACTGTTGGTGCGTTTGTTCTGCACAAGTGCCGTCAGTTACAGGGATGGGGTCGCATTCACAAACCTCGCATCCGTGCTTGGTTTTGGACCCCTCGTGTCGTGCGCTCGTGGTCGTGTCCGCATTCCCATGCACGGCTCCTATTGCCTGCAAGGGGCTGGGGTGCTGCAGTTGTGGAAACTCAAGCCTTACACGGACACCGCACCTCAGTCTGGATTGCGACGTGCACTCTATATTACTCTATATACAACACACAGGCTTATGCAAAAATGCAAACAAGCAAACATGCGTACATACACACATGCACGCAGACCGGCAGACAAACATTACATATGTCACATATTTAATAACCGCCACTATCCTTCCTTAAGGTTCAACTAACGCGAGGCAAGGTTTGCCCCATGCCTGCCTGGTCGGCGAGCTTATAGTTGTCCAGCATCATGTTCAACGCCTGACATTTTAGAAAAGAATCCCAAAGCAGACCAAGATCCTCCAACGACGCTGCTTGTGGCCCAAATACCGTTGTATAGGAACCCCATAGCCGCAATTTCGGGGTGATGGGAGAATCTTGCAGCCAAAACCATCCCCAAATTAAACGCAAAATCTCCAATGGTGGCTCGCTCTGAAGCGGCTGACAAAGTTGGGATTCTCAGGCCATGATTCGGGGTCACAGAAAGGGTTTTTGGGGCTCAGGGTCGCGCACTCTTACGGGCAAGTGGGGGATGGTCTTGGCAATAAGAACTAGCAGCAATGACAGGCCACTTCTCATACAGATAAACGCAACAGTCAAGCCGAGTTGGGTATGTCAACTAACAGAGCCAAAAAACACAGAGACTCCAGAACCCTAACCCTGTATGTGCTCGAGAGTTAGACTTCCATGTCTTGAAGCCGACGCAGGCTGTGGAAAACCACTGCTGAGCTTGGTGCCATTGTGATGGAGTTGCGCTGCACATCCTGCGTGGTCAGGGGATCAACGTTGATGTTGCAGCATGCTACTGATGCTGCTCGTGTTGTGGCCTGTCCTGTTGCTGTTGCTGCTGCTGCTATTACTGCAGCTCCTGCTACTGCTATTGCGGCTGCTCCTACTCCTGCTCCTGCTGCTGTTGATGTGCTTGTGGCAAAGGTGGTGAGCAGTTGCAGTAGCAGCAGTAGCAGTAGCAGCAGTAAGCAGTAGTAGTAGCAGCAGTAGTAGTTGTTGCTGTTGTTGTTCCCAGCGGTAGTGGTAGTTGCTCGGATAGTAATAGCACTAGTGGCAGCAGCAACAGCAGAAACAGCTTCAATAACAATACTGTAGCTGCAGAGGTAGCAGGGGAACTAGTAGCAGCATCGGGTGGGAGCTGTAGGAAAAGAAGGAGTGGAAGTACAGTCGTGGCTGCCATCCTTCAATTTGCCCATCGTGGGCTTGGGGCCGGGGGTTCTCTGTTTGGACATCATTCTTTGTGCTTCGGCTTCAGGGCATTCTTCCGCAGTGCAAAGCGTGTGTACTTTGCACATGGCTCAAGACCCTCTTCGAGTGCAACGAGTAACGCAAGTGAGCACTTAGAAATGCCTGCATGCAAAAAAATCCAAATTCAAAGACAAAAGGCGTCTGGTGTAAAATGGCATGCTGACATGGAGCCACGCAGTTTAAACTCTGACTATTATCATTCAAGAACAAACATGCCTTCATTGAAGATTCTCAGCCTGAAAACTTTAACCCTCAAGCACCTCAAGCCTGCGTCTTTAACCGGAACAACCCCAACCCCCAGCCCTCGTAATCCGTCCAAGTCCCCTCGAACATACGCCCGAAAACAATACCCCGGGAACCACGGCGAGATATAATCTAGCCAACCAAGAAACGTCTATTTCTGACAATAGAATTTGAATTCGTGGCTCCACCCATTTTTCTACCCTGAATCCTGAACCTCAAAACCCAAGCTCTCGACCGTAATTAAACCGCATCCTTGAACTTACCGGTGGTCACCAAGCGCTCTTGCTGGACAGTGGCCTGTGAGGCACGGTGTTGGGGTCCTGTGGTTTTCAACCGGCTTGGAACTCAAGATGTTTGCAGGCGACCGTGTTCCCAAATGCCAGGACCAGTCCGTTCAGGTCACATACCAGAAAACACCTGCCACACTGAACTCCAAAGGCAGAAACCTGCGCCTCAACGGTCAGCGTAGCACATGTAACTGTATGACCTTAAATCGTAAACCGCCCGTGCGACTACGCGTTGCAGGCGTCTCGTGCTGACCGTTGTCGTCACTGACGTCCTCTTCGTAGTTGTTGTCGTTGCTTTCACCATCGACGGTTTTCCTTTTGCCGCCGCCGCCGCCATCGCCGCCTCCCTCATCCTCCTCTTCACGGTGGTATGGTCTTCGCCCTCATTTTTCTTTGCCTTGTTCGGATGACAAGAAATTCACAAATTTGCTGTCTTACAAAGGTAACGCGCCAGAGTACCACCGGCCTCCTGAACCCGGCTGATAAGATATATAGCCTCCTCAAGCTCGTTCACATCCTCCGCAGGGTATGAGGATATTGGGACGAGAGGCTTCTGAAACTTCAAGCTTTGGGGCTCCGGGTTTTTGGAGGGACAACTCACAACCTACTATCTTCGTGGTAATGACCGTTTTCCCAGGCCTATGCTCCACCCCTCAGGAAGACCCTGAGACAACATGCACGCTCACTTCCTAGACTCCTAGATGATTCCTACTACCGAGCCGAGGACGCGACTTTAACATGTCCTGCTTTGTGCTAAACCTCACCTCTAACATTCTCCACCCCCAAGCGAGGCACTCAGAAGTGCCAAACAAACGTCGACAAGCCTTGTTTGGGCCTCATTTGTGGGTGGGGAGACTGTCAGGATTGGATAGATCGAGAAACCCAAGCCTCAACCTGGCAGACTGGCGCCATGACTGAACTCGCCGTTACGTGTCAAAGGGGCTTGTCTTTTCGGGCGTTCAGCGTCTAAGCCCCCAAAAAGGTTGCTTGTCTCAAAAATCCTTTAGCCCCTGAGCTCTCTCTACCCGCAGGTGTGATGAAAAAGGCTGGTCTGTCCACTCAAGGTATTGGATGTTATAATCTAGATTCTTTCCGACGTATTTGAGGCAGCCATCGAACAATACTGGTTGCATCTGTAAGTGTGTCTGTTCACATTGCAGCGGACAAGCACAAATCCACTCATGCAGGAAGTCCTCCACTCTCTGCACTTGAGCTGGTTGATTGCCAAGGTTCTGCGAACGACATTGGGAGTCTGGTGGCTTGGTGGGTTTTAACCCTTGGCACAGGGTAAGTGACTTTGTGTTTGGGTGGCCGGCTGCTGTCTTAGCTACTGCAGCTTACCTCAAACCAGCTGACTTTCTTGAGTAGGCTTCTCTTCACTCCCTTTTCCTACATCTTTGGGAGTTTGACATAGCAAACACTCGAGTGACTTAGCAAACATCCAAGGCAAACTATTTACTCCCTAAACCTTATAGGGGAATGAATTTGCAAGAATGGGTAGAGGGAGTCCTTGGTCGAGTTCCTCTGCCAGGTCTGTTCAACATCCAGCAACTATACGTGATGCTGGAGAAGTGCATCTTAAAGTCTTAGTCGTCGGCTTAGGCTCATGAAGCCAACCTCAGAACTGGGGTGCAGGGCTTCGGGAGAACCTGAAACCCCAAATCCTGAAAGCCACTAAACCTTAATTTATAGCCTTGCAAAATCATCCCGAAAGCCCTGCAAACAGCCGGCGGCCTAGGCCTGTCTTGATACTTCCTATGCTTCCTTAGCAAGAATACCTGGATGTTCATGAGGGGTAAGGTTCAGATCTCGCAGCAACTCTGGTGGCCAGGGAGACACACGATCCACTCTCTCTTGCTTCTCGCTGGTCACGCCCGAATCTTGAATTCGATTTAACATCGCGCTTCTGAACCCAACGCGCAACCAACTTGTAGCCCAACACCCACAGCAATCCTAAACCCTAAGCCTAAGGCTTAAATCGTAACCGTAAACTCCTTAAACCTTGATGCCTAACCCGCTGCAAACCCTCAGCTCCCGAAGCCTCTGAAAAACCCAGGTCACCAGGCGAGAAGCCTCCAAATTGCGTTGTTTTAGGTGGTTGGAGCTTGCGGGGGGTTAGGGCTTTCCAATTCTTAGGTTGACTGATTAGGGTTCGAAATCTAAGGGTTCAGGCTTCAAGGAGGTAGTACTCCCTTACATGCTCGGCGGGTTTAGGATTGCGAGGTTTAATACCCTGTTCCTTCTAGAGACCATTGGAGATCGAAGAAAAACGTAGCACACGTCCCTCTTTGCCCAGATATTCTGTAGCTCTTCCATTCCAAGGGGCATTTGCCAGGATTTTCGGGCGCTGGGCTTGTGATGGTGTGAAGATGTGTGAACCCATGGGTCGCCAGCGCGGGCCTTTAAAATGTACGAACCTACTGCATACCTTGTGCTCGTCCCACGAGCCCATGCCATTTTACTATAGTAGAAGGGCGCTTGGTACGAACCTCACAGCAGCCAATGCTACTACTACTGCTACTACTACTTTGCTGATGATGATACTACCGGTTCTACAGATATTGATACTCATACCACCGGTGAAGCATTTAAATTTACAGTAGAAGGGGCGAAGTCTGATGCTGCGGAGGGTGGGCATTTCAAATGTGTCTTACTTTCATGCAGCCTGCGGCGTTAGCTGCTTGGGCCGGGAGAAGCGCAGCACCTGCACAAGCACCAGAAGGATTTGCGGGTTTTAAGCTCGAGGCGTGCAGGGTTTGGAGCCTAGTGCTCAGGGCTTGGCTTTGGATTCTCGAGTCCTGGCAACGAGCTTTAGCGACTTGAGCATCTGAAGCTGATTCTTGAACAGGAAAAAATGGGAGGTGACAAAAATGAGGGGCATCTTCAGCGGTCCCCTATTCAGGACGCCCCGATTTAACTGAATACACACGTTGAAGCCACTGAGCTTGGAAAGTCACAAAAAATTCACAACAAGTTTCCTGCGGTTGAGGTCTAGGTAAGGCTCATATGCGCAAGAAACCTCAGGCAGGGAGGGTGGCGCTTGTCTGCAAGAGTTGCCTCCAAATGGTAGTACCATTGAAGACACGGCATACGAATGGCGTCAAGCAAGTCCCATGATCGCCGATTCTTGCATGCCGAGATTCACTTAGTCAGGGATCAAAGGTAATTTTGCTGAAAGGTAGTTTTGCTTCCTAGGTGTTGGACCGGGCAGGAGATCCTGCCATCTGCTAAGACTGCTAAGAGAGATTCCACAGTACATCCCAATGCAAGGCTCTTAGCTGAGAAAAAGACTCATGTGACGCAGAGTAAGACAATGACGCTTGGACTAGTCTGCATGCGACGCATAATAAATATGGAATCCAAGTTTTCTCGCATTTGCACAGCTCGTTCTCTGCCTGCTATCATTCCGCATTTTCGAAGCATGTGAAAACCATGTCTCCACTCAGACTCTGCTCTTCGAAATATACGGATCCCTATAATGTAATAGGAACATCAACGCCCGGATTACACAAGGAGCTCGAGCTATTGCAGCATGCATGGTGGAGAGTTCAGAATGAAACCGGTAAAGGCGCTCATGGCCCAAGTAGGCTTACAACTTGGGGTCTAGAAAACTAGAGCAAATGCCACAGTACCCTCGAAGAAGCCTCCAAGGCCAAGTAGAATATCCCTCCGTGGGAGCTGCGGGGCATTGAAGCAGACCTTCGGGTAACCGGTCTAAGAGAGAGCTGTAGCAGAGAGGGCTTAGGGAAACAGGTTCCGGGGAGAGCAGTGTCAGATGAGGTACCCTGTACACCCGATTTGAAGCCCCTGCCGATATAGACCCCGCCGATATAGACCCCAAAATACTAGATACTCTATTATAGGGACCCCCAAAAGGTACCCCTAATTTTGGGATTCAATATAGACCACCGACCAGCAGGATTGCGGCTTAGCCGTTTGGATGCTGTTCTGAGTTGAGGAAGGCAGATTATCAAACCAATGAGGCTACAGCGTCGGGGTGATCACTCAGAATGTAAGATCTGTGCTTTTAGCATATTGTAGCACATGAGGAGGGTTGTCAATATTCTGCCCCCTTTTTTTGGTACACTAAACAAGAGCTCTCATTTTGACACCGGGGCCCAAAAAAAGACCATAGTTTTGACAACCAAGCATATGGAAATTCTTGCAAGCTTTCTTAATCTAATCGGCCGGATGCACATCCCTGCAGAAGCTCGTGTGCAAGCTCAATGCTGCCGGCTTTTGATTCTGGAGTACCCAAGGGTGTAGGATTACATGTCGCAGTTGGAGTGCTCAAGCCAAAACAGCGCTGCACCCGACGCGGGTGCATCGGGTGCAGCCTGTCTATGGCGGGAACTGTCAATCATGAGGGAGGCTTCATCCAATGTCAAAACATTCCTAAAAGAACTGGCTCAGGAGGTTTCGGGCACATGTAAAGTATCACCAACCTTATGGCCTGCGGCAGCAGCACAGCCAGCGCCACGGTAGCCAGGAGCCGGCTGAAGGACCGTCGCGCCATGGCAGGGTTGAGGGTTAGGCAGCTTTGCCTTCAGAAAGAGGTTCTCCCAGCCCCCAGTGAGAGCTGCAGGTACCACGAAATCTTAGAAACTCCGAAGACCTTGTTGCGGTCATGGGACCTTTTATCAAGACGTTTTTGTTTGTTGCCCGTGACCATGGCCTCGACATTCTGGGCTGTGGTTCATTATACTGCTGGTCTCAGATATCTTATGCTTTTGGCTCTGCCAGATAGTACTACTTCCTAGACTCTGCGAAGACCTCTGCTGTCCATCTTGCGCAGCCCCGAGCATGTAGTATTCAGCCCGAACAAGCAGGCACTGTGCTTGTGTTGAAGGCATGTCAGCGGCCTTGCGTCTCAGCATTTGTATGGCAAGCTGGAGCCAACAAGCAGAATGGAAGTAAGCATGATCAAGCCCCCTCCTCTTCACTACCAGACTGCACGTAGCAAGTGGCGAGAGCGGGCTTCGGGACACCTTTCAGAACTTGGGCGGTCATAGAGGGACGTTTCAACAGCTAGTGTTGTGTTTGCATTCAGGTCAGAACGCACAAGGATGACTCAAATTGGAAGTTGATTCTCAGGCTACTGTACTACATCCGAACCCTGTCGTAAAGTGTCCAAGTCTGGGAGAGAAGGAGCTCTCATCACGTCACCTGTAACTGACCCTATTGGCATGTCAAGGAATTTCCTCAACCAGGAGATCTTGGCAATGTCTGGAGGCGGTGTTCGCTTTGTATGTAGCTTGTAGGGTGTAGGCTTCGGGGTGAAAATCACTTTGGCAAAAAAAAATCTGCGAAGGGTTGAAATCAGAGCTCGTCAAGCTGAGCATACCAGCCTTACATTTAGGTCCACGGATCGGAGATTTACCAATCTCCTGCGCACCGCCGCTGCGGTCTTGTTCAACTTTGTCACATTTGATGCCCTGGAAAGTACAGCCTTTAATCTAGTACCCTATACTACTGTGAGTTTGTGGAAGATCTCAGGCGGGACTTGCTGGGATGCACAGTATCGAAACGTCTTCGGGTACGAAGTGACCTCGCACCACGGAGCTTACTACTCACTACTCGTTACATTCTTGCCTGAGGACTTCCTGGATCCCGCAACAATTTCTACTGCTATGTTGTGAACTTTGAGCATAAGCTTTCTTGGGCCCGTTTCGCAACAGTAGGATCAGCCGTAGGAGCCAACCTTCCTGTCACAGAATCTGTAGACATCCCAATGTACAACGGAAATGGGATCCACCCGAATACTGAGATCGTGGCGAATGAGGTCATAGCAGGTGTAGAGGCAAGCTGCGAAGCATTCCTGTGCAACAACATACCGAGGAGTCCTTGAGGATGCCGTTGACAACGTGATATGCAAGGACCGTGGCGCATCTGGACTTTAGATGAATTTATACGGGGCTTGGCCTACCAGGGAAAGTCAGGAATTGTTCGGTTCTTTTCGGATCAATTAGGGACGAGAAGGCGACTCTCAAAGTTCTGGGTTCTGGGTCCCTCCATGGGGATGTTTAGCTGCTGTTCTGCCAAACTCAACTTGCTTAGATCTCGAGACTTTACTCGCAGACCTGATACCAGGGCTTGCTATGTCAGAACCTGGGTGGGCTAGAATAAATGCAAGGAACATGCAGGAAGGGATAACGCTTCAATTCATTCAAGCTGCTTCTTTAAGGCCTGACCCTATGACTGAATCCAAAACCAACGACTGCTATCCTGAATCCTAAAAGCCCCAGTTGAGCGTAAGCCCTCTACAGAGACTGAAGCTCTTCCGCACAGGTTGTTCCAAAATGCTACATGGGAATGATGTGGGGAATTCAACCGCTTATCTCGCGAGACTCCTGTGCCTTTGCCACAGCCCGGATGCTAGGGACCATCTTGAAACGTGGCTGCTTTTTTGGCTGTCGGCATCGCTTTGTGGCAAGGACTCGTTAAGAATAAACAAGGTAGTCAAATGTAAGGATCACGGCAGAAGGTCCGGGCACTGTGTATGGAGCAGTGGAAAGCTCAAATGGATGAATATACCTTCCCTACTGGCAAAAAGCTGGGAACACCCCCACCTCGTAAGGCTTAGGGCATTGGGGCTGAAATCCCAGACACCTGCGACTCCCAAAACAAAGTTTGCAGAAAATATGTTTAGCTTTTGGTGCCAGATCTTAGGTAGGTCTCTGTAGGCAGGCTCTCCAAATGCTCGTTTTCTTCAGGATACGGAACCCTGTCCGGGCGAAGTCTGCTCTCAAGCTTTTCCACCCTAGGGTTAAGGATTTGGGGGTTTTATGATGAGGCTCTGCAGCCAGACTTGCCCTCCATGCCTTCATGTCGCTATCGACGAAGTACTTGAGCAACGTTTCAGCCTCCATGGCTAAGGGTGGTGAAGCACGGGTTATGGTATACGTAGGCCTGCAGAATGCAGCAACGATTGCCCTGACCCACCCGAAGGGCATCTACCCAGTTGCAGTGCATCATGGATATCTAGGCAGACTTTGGAGCAGTGCAAAGGCTTCCAACGGCACAAGCATTGCAGAAATACTTGCGGGGGCAGACGTTAAGCAAGATGGCTGAGGGTTGATAAGGCATGAAGGCATGGGAACCTGCTAAACCGGCCTCACGACTAGTGTCTAAAGTTCCGGGGGCTTTTCCGAGTTGAAGCCCATGACTGTTCAAGGCTACTTAACGGGACCTTTCTTAGGGGTACGGGAGTCGACAGTTGGAAGGAGGTCAGTGCTTGCGCCTAAAGGCTTAAGCGGATTCGATCCGAATTGGTGCTTTGCCAGTTGATTCTGAAAAGTCTGAGTCCCCTTTCGAGGATCCCGCTGCAGATCTAGGGGTGCAGGGAAGCCCTCATTTGAGCCTTGCACTGTAAGACTCGAAGGCTTGTGAACAAATCTAGGCGCCGTCTCAGCAACTCAGTGGGGACAGTCCTCACGGGCCGGAGGAGAAATGAGGCAAACACTATGCAAGTGAAAGCTGGATGACTTTGTTTTTATTGTGGTTCAGCTGCATTTAGAGCTATATGAAGGCAATATGGGATGTTATGCTAATTTTCAACATTTTCTGAAGGCGCCAGCACCCAAATTCTTCTGGATGTGATCGAAATCTCCTACCCTGCCCGACAACTGCAACGACCAACAACTCAAATACTGATCAACAGGGCACTGGCGCTAGCCATCCTTGAAAGCTTTTACCCAACAATGTCATGAAATTAAAAAGTCCGGAATGACTTGGACCCTCTGCGATATTTCTTCCAGACCCATAACCTGAATCCCTATCACCGGCCATGTTGGTTTGGGGGAAGGTAACCGCAGCATTGCACCCAGGGTGCACCCTGCAGTCTCCCAGTAGATAGAATATGGGGTACCATTAGGGTTATATTGGGGTTATATTGGGATAATGGAAAGGAAAATGGAAACTACCATAGTATATTAGGGTTGTATAGGGGATTATATGTAATAAGTATAGGTACCCATTGGGGCAATATGGGGGTTATATTGGGAATAATGGAAAAGAAAATGGAAACTACCAGGAGCCGCACCAGATCTTGGTTCCCGCTGGCCAGAGCCGAGTCCATGCAGTCCTTCATGGCTGGGACTGTAACAGGGATACTGCCCATGGCTTTGGGGTTTGGGGTGGGAATGAATGAATGGAAAAGAAAATGGAAACTACTGAAAGGGTTATATAGGAACTATTACCCAACTTCAGTTGTGACATTTTTTGCCGAGTACCCTCGGAGGGACCCCGAGAATTCTGGACCATTTCTGAAGTCTGGCATCGACTTTAGACTCTCTCAGGCAAGCCCCTGTGAGCCTACACTGTTCCTTGCACATCAAGGTACACCTGAATCTTTCTGCGCACAGCACGGGCTATGCCAATCCAGCTTTGAAGCCACAGACGCACCAGGCTGCCGAGTCCTTGTACATCTTGTCATTCCGCGCCAGCCTGGGATGCAAGCGCGACATTAAGAGCACAAGCTAGCCACGTAGAAGTCGAAGGCGTAGAGCTTTAGAGTAAACTTGGGCCGGACCCTCTGCTGATTGGATATGCTTGCAAGCCTTGCGCCATCAACCAATCCCTGTGCTGTTATCGAACTAAATCTCAGGTTCACTGAAAAGAGAATAGTTCTGCTGGCGCTTAACACATGATAGATGCAAAGCTTAGCTTATGGAGGAATGGATCCCTAGACGGCTTTGGAATTTTTAATAATCACCAGAGAATATGAATGGAAGTGTCCCTTTCCTTTTTTCATTGCTTCGCTGCCTACAACCCGTAAATTACAAGGGAGCAAACCAATTTTGGGACTTCTACGGAGCAAGGGGTGTTTTACATGAATAATATCGACCCTAATTCAATACGGTTATCCTTAATATAGAGACCCCCAAGTAAGAAAGGACCCCCCTAATATCTGGAAACTTCCAGGGATCGCTGCAGCGGCGAGGTAGGTTACACTCCCCCAAACGAACATGCAATGTCCAATCGAGGCCTCTTCCAAAAAACAATAGGTCTACAAAACAAGAATTTCAGGCTGCATGTTTGCTTCAGCGATTGTAAGGTTGTTGCACAGCTCGGGTTTCCGTATAGATTGCTTTGACGCATGAAGGGCGTGTTCACACAGGATTTCTAGTCTGGACTCCGACTTGACCATAAATTTCTCTGCTGTTCCTTCTTTTTCTGTCTGGTAATAACTATTATGATTGAGGTGCTCCCAAGGATTGTCAAGCTAAGCCTGAATCCCTATGCAGAGTCCGAAAGCTTTACGTTCCCAAACACCAAATCTTCATCTTGCAACGTGAGACAAACAAACAGTTGACCTTCGTCACAGGCACGAGGGGTCACCTGTCTAGGAAGATTTCATTGGGGCCCCTTGACGGAGCTTGCAGTTGAAAGTCCTCGCGAGCACAAAGCCAAAACACACCCGCAAACCAGCACCAAAAGAAGCTTGAGCTCTACAGCGCAAGGCCCGAGTCGGCTAGTCAAAAAGAAGCGGACAGCGGGACACTCTGGTTTCCTCGCCCTTCCTCGTAGTGATCCTGGTCTTGCCTGAAAAGGGCTGATCATCTCCGAGAGCACATCTTATCCACATCCTCCAATGCACCAGCGAGATGTTCGAAAAAGAAAACACCACGCAAAACTCCTGACCAAGCCATGACCAAAGACGGCTAAATGCTTGCGGGCGGCTCGATGGCTTGCTTGTAGCGCTTGTTCTTTTGGTAAACCTTGCGAGTTCCACAAGTTAGTCGGGCGGTCGTTGTTTTCCATGTTCCCTACCGCAGTACCAGCAGACAAGATTTACGTGAGGGTTTCAAGGGTGCTACTCCGGGGGGATTCAGGATACTACGCTGCCAGAACAAGGCAAGATGCTTTGTTGCTGATGCTGCTGCTTACAAAGACATCCTATGTACTTGCATACTCTGGGGCTTCGAGGAAGGAACGCGTGCGCCCACCAGTGGAATAACTAACCTGAGCCTTGCGTTATCTGGCCTGCTAACAACCATCAATACCTGACATTGCAACAAACGAAGTCCCAAAGACTTTGCCCGAAATCCTCTGCCGGAACCTGCTGAACGTGGTATTTTTCAGCAATAGCATAATCACACTTTGAGCGTTACAAGGACCCCACATGTTGAGCTGTCTCCAGGATTACGTAGAGTAAGCAACTGATCGAGCAGGACAGGTCTTCAATCGCCTTCTGATTGCAGGTGTTCCCCTTAGTCTCTAAGACTCTCAGACCTGAACACCTTCCCTCAGAAACAACAAGAAAAAACCTCAGACCCCAAAGCTCAAGAAAGGTTCTTCGACGTCTATCGGGAACTGAGACGGTTCGGTGAAGGGCTTGGGAGGGAGTTTGGGTTTGTGGGCATCCGGCATCCCCAAGCCGGCTTCTTAAGAGCTGTCATGAGGAGCAGCCTAGCTTAGGGCCTAAGGGGTAGGAAAGGAGACGCGAAGTTCGGAACAGCCACATGGAAGAGCTGCTGCCTGCACCCCCGATGTCGTGAAGAGATCTTTCTGCGTTGAGCTCCGAAGCCCTAGCCCTAAGCTCAGCTCCCGTGCCCGTAAACCCTACCGGCAAGAAGGCCTCACACACATCCCCAAAACCTCTGAACAAATGCTATCCTTTCAGGAAAGGTCAGAACCCCTGAGATCATGCATATGCCGCTGCCCTCACTCGAAAGAAAGAATCGCGGAGTTGGTCTTCATGCTGCAGCCGGCAAGGGATTCAGCTGTATCTTCTGAGCCTAACCCAAAACCCCTGTCCCATCTGTCACCCTAAGACCGGAGCACCCAGAAAACCTTGCTCAAGAGACTAAGCAAGAACAGAAGAGGCTCGGACCAGGGTGGCAATCCTCCTCATTTCGATGAGCTGATGCTTCTCAAGCTTCTGGGCCTTGCTGTTGCATCCCTGAATTAGGTTTAATGGCTTCGGATTAATCATCTACGGGGTAGCGTCTGGCGATAAGCACAACTTCTGAGGCGATGGAGTTGCACTCTAAGGAGGCTCAAAGAAACTCCTCGAAAGAAAGCTTGCCTCTGGCACATGGGCCTAGCCTAGAACCATGCTTCACAGGCCATCATCTACCTCGGACTGTACTTACAAACAACTTTGAAAATCAGAGCGCGTGTTCGACACACAGCCCAAGCTGCTACGACTGCTAGGAAGGACCCCAGAAGAGATGAGCTGCTCAGCCATGATCTCAATACTTAAGGCCTAGGGGCAGTTGTAAAAGTTGTCGCGCTCTCAAATTTTGGAAACCCCAAACTTGCCAGATTGCTGCAATCCAGAAACCAGTCTAGGAAGTGAGCGTAGCGTTTGAGGTTGATGTAAACACTCACCCTCGAATACATCACGGGAATACTTGTTCTTAGGTTGTGGGGCTTCGTACATATGAGAGTAGCAAATCAATCTTTGGGGGGGTCCGCCTCCTAATGGAAACTTCCCGTGTACAACAGATGCACGTATAGATCATAGGAATTTTGTTGTAGACGATGCGCTCAAGAATTTGGCCAACTAAGCAAACTCTTCGTTTCGCCGGAGTCCTTATTGGAAGGACAGACCGCCGTAATATTGGAAAGCGGCGAAGTGGGGAAGACTCCACTATGGTCTGAACGCCAGGCACTTCAATCCCATGCCGTGAAGTTTGCCATGTCAAGATTTGACACTTGTCAGTAGCTCCCCTCATTTGTCTGAGTCGAATTCTATACGAGGATATGCCAGATAGTTTTTCCAGAAACGGTCAAGCGCAGAATGTCCACTTCAGATACACCACGGCTAGCAGGACATGGGTGACCTAGCTTCAGGTCTTGCAATACTTGACTCGTTCAATACTATAAGTAGTTTCTTGAAAGCAGTGCTCAAGATCGGGGGTCTGCAGTGCAACAGTTTCTGAAGTTGACCTAAAAATCATCCAAATGGTTCACCCAACAGCAACAAGCATTTTCTACAACGCTAATAATATTAATATCTGTCGATGAAAACACCCTGGAAAGACATCTGCCGTTCTCTTTCAAAATGCCTGGCATCCTCTATAACCGGTCTTCAACATTAGTGTTAACTTCTGGCGCTGCAGCTCTTCCGGAGGCTAAGGCTGCGACCAGCGCAATCTGGTCGAAGTTGTCGAACTCCTTTCGCAAGAGCACTGCCCGCTCAGCTTTAGGGTTCCGGATGGTTACGGGTCTTGGCTTCAGGGCTTCTTGCCCAGAAGCTCGAAAGCCTTCAGCTCTGAAGGCTCCTGGCTGCGATGTAAAGTTTTTGGTGTTTCAAAATCAAACAGTCCGAAATGGGCTGGGTCAGAAGTTGCAACCGCAGCCGGAGGCAGGAGTTTCCCAATTAACCTTGGGAGAGTACATTGCAGCTAAACTGCTCGAAGCCCCAGAACTTGAATTTCCAAGGCGGGCCGGGCTTAGGAAATTTGGGCAATAGCTATACATTGATATATTATGTGTGTATATATATACTCATGCACATATCTGCTGGGCTTTATCTATACATATATATATATATATGTCTGCATATTTATGTATACACATATTGATTTGATTATGTGCTTGTATTCATGCTTGTACATAAGTATCGCATGAGTTGCGGCGGATGTGCATGTAAAGATTAAACTGCTAACCTGAAGAAGTAGGTGGCTTAAACCCCGAAGGTCAAAATAGCTTAAGGTCTTCTTGGCTTTTGGCATGATTGCTAAGGAGTCCCTCAGCTTTCAGGTTCATAGGGAGTCAGGGCAGATTACCCTAAGAAGCTTACAACTTCGCCTATGTCATCTCTGCCCTGTGTACCGGAAGCCCCAGACCCAACACCCCTAACCTCTCACTACCCATGAGCCTCCAAGCCGAATATGCAAGGGCTACCCAAGGGATGATCATATTGGTAGTACTTGTTCCTGAAGCTTCTGCACCAAGCAGGTCAAAGCACAACACCCAATTTCTCCAGCGCACCGTGGAGCCTTCTATCAGGCAGAGCCTCCTTGATTTAAGGAGCCCTGGGGCTCAGAGATAAACTGCGCCCGCGCAGGACATGTCTATCTCACAATGCAATGCTGTACCCCTAGTAAATAAGAAGGGTTCCAGCCACAAAGTCTTGGTCCCATTCAAAACTCCATTTAAGCCTACCTGGTAATAGATAAGGGGCAAGGGGCACACTGCTGTATGGAGTTCCGGAGAGAATATCAAAGCGCTGGTCTCCATACCATCGGCCAGGATGGCTGTCTTTGACAGGCCACTTCAAGCCCAACTGCCGCAATCAGTGCAGTTCAGCAACGTGCGCTCAAGAAGCCTGCATGATCGCGACTACTCGAGGCTATATGACTCTATCTGGAATACAAATACATACTTCCCACTGTTCAGACCTGTGATCGTTGACTGTCAAGCCGAAGGCCAGACAAAAACCTCGTCTTTTCATCTAAGTGCTGTAAGCCCTATCAGGATGAAAAATCTCTGGTCTGTATTTGGAGGGCCTTCAACCACCTTAAGCCGTAAACCATGAGCCCTCCGCTACCCAAACCCCGTGAAACAGACTAAGCCTGGCTGTGACATCTGCACACTACTCGGAGCAACCCTCAGAAAGACTACGTACCGAATGCTTTGTCCGTCTTTCTGGTTACTCTCGGCAATCTTAACTCTGAATTGTTCTGCCTGACCGCAACCGGTTAAGTGCCGTGACCGTTACCCTTAGGCTAGCAAGCTCCTGCCAGGAAGCAAGATCCATTCCTCCACAACAAATGCGCCCTGCCAGCCATACCCGGGACGAAAGCTCTTGTCTATCACCACAAGAAATCGCACGATGAATGCATCTTACACCTTCAGGCAGAAGCGCTATGACGATGAACTGTACCTGAAGCATCGGAATGGGTGAATGAAGATGTGTAGTTAAGCTTGTCACCTACACCTCCTCCTCCTCCTCCTCCTACTACTACTACTACTACTACTACTGCTACTGCTACTGCTACTGCTACTGCTACTCATTCTCATAACAGCGAAACCAACTTAACTTGACAAAAACGACAATAACACTAATATCTTCATGTAGCTCTCCACTCTAGGACTACATCTTCTTCAAGCCCTTGGCGCCGGTCTCAGCTGCCGCCCACCCGGCCAGGCAGCCCAGCAGGTGACCCCCCTGCCTCACACAGCTTCAGACTTACGAGAGTTTGAAGGGGAACTGGGGAGTGACTATTAGCTGGCGGGTTATGTGGGGAATCACCGGCTCCTTGAGCACCAGGTTCACGGGGGTGAGACGGTAGCTTTGGGCGTCGTTTCTTTGGCAAATTGTGGCCGCAATCCATTCTCCTTCGAATCACTTGACCATTGCTGTAGTTCGGTAACATCTGCAGAAAGCAGGGCGGCTTTCAAGTTTTCACTAGTAGCAGGTGGTGAAGATTTAGCAAACGGGGAACCTTCAGCAAAGCTACCACGAGCATTTGCCGTTATGTTCGGTACTTAAGCCTCTGGGCTGGTGAGGGCTTCCCGGAAAGAGCAGTGCTTTCCAGCCTCCTGAGCCCGGTTATTTTTCGGGAATGGGCATGACAACTCTAGATTCTACCCCGATGGCAACCAATTATCATGGGAACCCTTCTAATATCAAGCAGGATCTTTACAACAGAAAGCTGTTCAAGAGCTAATTGGCCGCGGAATCCTTATGAGTAGACGAGTATGGCACAAGCTTCCTAGAAGCCCTCCGGCCGAGCCCGTATTTTCCCCGTACGTTCTGGCCTTGAATAATCTCAAAAGCTGTGTGAGTACAGAAGTTCTCCAGCTTCTGTGTCGGGGTAAGCAGACGCTGTACAAAAAAAAAGGCTTCAGTATATGGACTGGCAGAATTAATAGTCAAGGGACCTGAAGCCCACAGCAGCCCATGACCATGAACCCTTCAGCCTTGGGCCCTCAAGCCAAACCTCATCTACAAGGTAAATGGCCAAGACCTCGGCTATAGCGCCAAGACGTTGGGGAGGATGTTTGTGCGACGACTCCCCTTGCACCTGCAGATCCAGATTTGGGAGCTTGTCGAAACAGGAGTATCTTTATGGGACCCTTTGCGATACATAGAGGTTATGAGAATATCATACGCGTCCCCGTCAAGGACTCAGTGGTGATCTGTTTGAAAAGATTTGATTTCAGGGTCAAGCAAATGGGCTCCGACCTGGGCCCGAATTGGCTTCCTTCTTATCGCGGCCTGTTTGGATCCGTTGCTGCAACCTTACTGTAGAGGCCCATCTTGGATCCCAAGCCAACTCCACATAAGGGATTGAAATTTTGGCATGTACGCAACTGACACAGACGACAACAATGATGAGCACGCAGGAGTGGCCGAGGTATTCTGTCTATTGAACCCCTTTTCACCAACAATATTTGAATTGAACAACTACTGTACTTAGATGGCGGAGCTTCCGTTACCAGGAACACCCCATCATGTTTGGAGGAGTGTTCAAATCCCAGACCTCCTAAAAACACCGGAAGGCACTCCCAAATTTCTCATTGACGTGCTCGTTAGCATGGATCCTTTTGGGGCTTCTAATTTGGGATCTCTCGATTTTCAACCCTGAGACGATCTGGAAATGCAGTGTTATGGTCAGGGAGTGTGGCTTTAGAGCTTCATGACGTGCTGAAGGTTGACAGTGCAGTAAATCAGTGGTTCAGAACTGTCGGATGAAGGGGCTTGGATTTTTTTTGAAGGTTGAAGCTTCAGGGCCTTGCCCTGGGAGGCTTTGAAGTGCAGCAGACACAAAGCCGTCGCGCCTACAATCCAAAGCCAGCGCTAAAAGACTATCAGGCGCGTGCTGTGAAACTCGAAGATCAGGAAAAAAACGAAAACCCTTCATCCTAGAGCCCCAAACCCGCACAGTAAAGCCTAGACGTCAGAAACCCCTATACAACAACTTAGATTCAAAGGTCCAAAAAACGCCGTGGTAAGAACAGCTGGAACTATTTCTGCCCAGGCTCAGGACGCCTTGGGATGTTGCGAGCGAGATTGCTGATGGAAGAATCTCCACTTGAGGTGCATAATCTCTTAAAATTCCAACTCTTGAATGAAGCATATACGCCATATAAAGTGGGGCAAGATTTCCTCCGTCCAGCATACACTACTCCAGGCTTCGTGTTGGGCATATGGCTTCTTTCTTTACGCTGTTTCAAGAGTGGCCAGAAAAGCAGCCTGTGTCACGGCTTAGGGCTTGGCATCTAGGGTTGCTAAAACGGTGGCAGCTTGTGGAATTACGCCAACAAATCGCTGCATCCTCCACATAGGTGATGCCCAGCCCTTACCACTTCCGAGTTCAGACAGGCTCCATCACCAGGAAAAGCAAAAATTGAAGGAAAAGTCGGCATGGGGTTTAGCCCTATAGGGTCTACAAAGCGGGAGAAGCCAAACGAATCGCCAACTTCCCCATATAGGCCAGGGGCGCAACACTCATGGGAACTCTGGAGGGCACATGCGGAAACAATACACTAAGAACCCTTCTGCTACGCATTGGGGAGAAGGATCAGCATCATAATACGAAACTAAAGAGAAGGACCAGGATTGTACAAACTTGGCAAATCCCTACGCTTATGGCAATGCTTTGGTCTGAATAATCTGCCTCCTCTTATGTTCTCAGCGACTAGGATGGTGTCTACAGCAAGCCACGGCCCTGCAGAAGATGGAATTACGAATGACGGATTCGGAAAGGATTCTCACTTCTCGCACTCCTCCCACGCCACAATCGATATCGTGTTCCGGACCGTGGGTCAAGCTCAAACCGGCTGAGCATAGACGTGGTTTAGTGGCCTGAGGTGAAGGCATGCATCATAGTCTATCTACCTGAGGAGGACTGCGCAGTCTCCTTTTGGAATATCGGGGCACAGCACTGCAACTAGCAAACCATATGAGAGCTGATGCGACAAGAGTTATAAAGCACCTTGTGCAGGAACATAGTGTCTTTTTCCAAAACCTGGCTTACCAAACTTGAACCCAGAGTTTTTGAGCTTGCACTTTGAAAGCCAAGACCTTACAGCAAAACGGTACACTCCCAAAATCCCCTCTGAGATTTGTCCTGTTGCCGGATTCGTACAGTAGGAGTTGTACTAATGATTGCTGCGGGTGTCCAAACCTGATGCCAGCGAGGCTCCAGATTGTCAGAGACCGTCGCAGAGGATACTTGGTCAGCGGAGGATGCGTGCGCTTCCTTCGGGCTTTGGGCGCTAAACCCTGGACCTCAAAAACATGCATCTTGGGCTTTGCAGTTTTCAGGTGGGCTGGCTACCACGTGATGAAAAAGAAGCTACTTGGAGGTTCATGGGTAGTTCTAGGTGGAGCAGATACGATGGATGACCGTAGTTGCGGCTGTAGCTGCAGAACTTCAACCACCTAGCGCTAGTCCGGAGAAAACCTATACGCGTCGCTTCATCCCCCTGCATAGCCCGAACATAACTTGATATTTTGGATAACCTCTATAGCGTTATGTGTGGCAGCTCATGAGCCTCCAGATAGCCCCAAAACCAAAACCGCCAAAACCAATCCCCAACCTTTCATGTTCGGCAGTGGAGAAAGGACCCCGCTATCAGCCACTGCATGAATCCCCGCCCTACCGCATGCCCGCACCCTGCCTGCGCTCCAGTCTGCCAGCAGAGGTCGCTGATCTCTGGAGCACCGGGAACTCGAGCTGACAGGCCAAGCGTAGTCAGAGAAGTCGGGCGAAGGCTTGGGGCTGAAGGTGAAACACTTCAGGCGTAGTGGAAGGGTTCAGGAGTTTAGGGTCTAGGTTGTGGACATTGTGCAGCGGTCAGGGCTCAGATCGATGCCTAGAGGCTCTTCTTGCTTCCTTCCTCTTCGGGGCTTGTTCTGGTTCCTTGGTAATAGCTACAGAAAATACACCCAGAATCGCTAGGGAGCCAAAAAACCTTAAACCTCAGTCAAAAACCCAACAACCAAAGAAACACACGCGGACAAACCCAAATCCTACAAGCCCAGATAGCGCAAATCAACCCCCCAAGTGACCCATTTAGTGACCCCTGTAAGAGTCCTATGAAGCTCACGCTCCATACAAGCCTGCTTTTACAAACATGACCCCCTGCCCTAGCCTCCTCCCGAGCAGCGGAAGGTCGAGCAGCCTTGATATCTGCTGGGGGGGGGTTGAGGGTGGAACACACAGGGATTTTAGGGGTTCCCCTTAAGGATTATGTAGGGACTTTTTTGAGAAACTTTCATATATAGATAAATTAGGATCTTTCAAGGATTGGGGACAGTTAGCACCATTACATTATTAGGTGTCTAGGGCTTGGATTTTCCTACTCATGCTCAGAAGAAAAGTGGATCTCCGCTTAATCGTACCGAGATGAACTTCCCCGCTCCCATGAGTAAGTGAAATCCAGCGTGGTCACAGGTCTCAGAACTCTACTTGGAGGCTCACGGGCAGCTATGTGTGGAGTTACAATCACAGCCATGATTCTAGGGTGGCTTATAACCAATGAATTGTAATGCAGCATTGGGTCAAAGCTTCCGGCTTCAAAACAAGGCATGCATGTGGTAGACATCCCGCCTGTAAGGCTTCAAATTCTGGTTTTGAACTTAGGGCTCAAGTTTCTATAGTCAATGCAATGCCTAAAACCTCTCGGACAGTTTGCAGTGAAAATTGCGCGGATGCTGAAGGAGGAGCATCGTTTTAAGGCTTTCGCGCTTCGAGTGGTTTCAGGTGTGTGGCTGCAGGCACTAAACAGCGGCATCTGGAAAGTCCAACCTCTCTGAACCGTGCAAACCCGAAATCCCTGCTACTTAGAGAAACGGTCTCTAAAACCACCATGATACTGATCATCGTCCCTGTCGACCTCCACAATCACTTAGGGTATTCGTATTTACTTGGCCCAACATCTACAACCCAACCCCAAACACCACACCGCGAACCCCCAACCTGAAACTCCCAACCTTCTATCCTCCCTTTTCAGAATTATTGTTGTCATCATTATGGTTGATTCTTGTGACTGTGGTTATTCCCATGATGAGCCTCAATGCGGAGATGCGGGGTGGGCCCGCCACCTCGAGCCCCTCGCAGTGGCAGAGCAGTGAGCCTTGGCGGCCCCCTTACTTCGGGTCTAGGCGGCCTCATATGGCAGGTTGTCAACTTTATGGCCCCATTTTGGGTCAACAGGGGGCCACAATTTTGACAACCCACCATATTAGGGTGGCTTGACCAGGGTGTACAAGTGTACAGGGCAAGATACTGACTCATAGCCTCTTACGCGGGGTGAAGTAGTCATTGGTGCTTGCAATCTGGAGCCTTCGGACTTCGGTACATAAGCATCTGGGGTGCTTGATATAAAGGCTTTCGAGCTTAGGATTTCGATGACCTCCCATGCTGGAAGGGGTCTGGCCTGGAAAAGGGGCGTCACTACTGCTCCTGCTCAACATTCCAAACTATGGCTACGTTTATCACATATACTTCATTGGGATCATCTCAGTCAGAGATACTTAGAGTGCTATTACAATTACGAGAAAAGGGGCTTTGATCTGAGGACTGCTACAGGGATCCATTGCTGCAGCAACTACTAGCCACAAGAGAGTTACGGTTTACCGGGCTTGAGGCTGCTGGGCAGATGGAATGGTCCAATGCCCAAGGGCTTCTCAAAACTGTGGGTCCCGTTTTTCGGGCCGTTTTGGGTCTCAAAACTGTGGGTCCCGTTTTTCGGGCCGTTTTGGGTGCCTACTGGAATGACCTGCTAGCCCCGAGCGCCTTGAAGGGGCGTCAATTGAGAGAAACTCTCGCTTCAATCCAAGTCCGTGGCGGGGGAAGTGGCGGCCTGGTGCGCACGGCAGGACGAGGAGGCCTGGACAGTAGTTTGTGGGTTTAATCCCTTATTAATCTCTAAGCCCCCACCCAAACACTCCCTGTCAAACAAACCCTAACTTGTCATGGGTAAACTTGAATTGCACATTTGTTTGGGGCTGGGAAGTGTCGGGAAAATTGGATGATATCGGGTCCCATGATTACATGGTCAGTCCTAGAAAAAACCGGCGGCCAAAAGCTAATACCCGTCGAACCTGTTTGCAGGTATTTTGTGACCTGATCAGCACAGAGAGAAATGCGAGCTTAGGATTTACAGCGTAGGACCGAAGTGGCTTGGGCTGAGGGCACAAGGCACAAGGTGTGGAGCAAAGTCCCGACATGCAATTTGGGCGACCAAGAATACAAAGATTTCAAAGTTCTGAAAAACGCAAACCAGTATTTCTTGCACTTATGTGCAGTGACAACAGGATTGGGAGGAGGACATTGCAAGTTGAACCCTGAACTGCTTAATTCCGTCAGGACGCACTTCGGATGCTGGGGAGCTGCTTGCCACAGAGGCCTGAATCCACTCAGCATAGTCCTGCACCTGGGAGATGGTGATTTCTCAGACCGCAGGAATAATGCGGAATGCACAGGTACAGGAATTGAGAAACCCCAGATAGGGGTGATGGTGATGATTGCAGGTCTGGAGAGTGTGGCAAGTGGGCCACGGTTCTGCGGGAAGGGGCCTAGGGCCTGAAGAAGAATTCCCAGAAAACAAGCACGGGCCTTGCTAAGCACACACCACAGCAGGAACCTTGAGCCGAAGCCATCAAGTGTTGCTACTGGCTTCACCATGAAGCCAACAAATACAGCCGTAACATTTCCATTAACCCCTACGCCCTGAAGCAAGAAGCCTACACCCAACTGCTTCACACACGCCCTAAAGGATCGACAGGCTCGTAACGCTTGTATCTCCACCGACCCCTCCAGAGTGCCCCGCAGCCCTGGTGGCCCAAGATTATCCCGAACTAGGTGCCTTCGGGTACCCAACAAAGGGGTAGTACCGGGTAGTATCTACATAGGCAAATCTCAACATAGGATACCCTCTGGGACCATGGAGAACAATGCAAGTCGTACAGGGATCACGGCAAGAATCCCTGTCAGGGATTGCAGGCATGTTTAATAGGCCACAGAAGATCCAAAATTCAAGCAAATATATTCATTCGTTGAGAATCCGAATTCAGAGTCCCTCAAACTCCAAATGTCCAGCCACTTTCTTGATTTTGCCATCTGTTGGGGCTTACAAAACGGGACAAATGTGGGCATTGAAACCTACATAACGCTACAGAACAGCCACAATTATAAGAACCCATCCTCGAATGTCTACTGAACCCTCCCAAGCACCTCCTCCGGGGCCTCAAGACAGCTCAAGGCTGCCAGCAGGGGCCCTACGGCAGCACCTTCCAAAGCAGCAACGGGCTACATGCGTGGGGCTTGGGATTTGGGATTTATGGCTCAGGGTGTGGGGTTTAGGACTTGGGGTATGCAGGGCTAATTTGGGACGTAAGGTTTGGGGTTTGGAGTTTAGAGTCTATAACGGAAAGCTTGTTGTCCTCTGGCATGCGTGGGCACTACTCATATGCATCAATCAAATAATGCTCTTGGTCTTTCAGATGCATGCATGGCTACAATGGCTTGAAGAGGAGCAGCGCAAAGACCGAAACAATTGGACAAAGGCTTTGGGAGCTTCAAAAAGAGTATCAGAGACGTTGATAGGGATTGCTTTGGGGGATACGACTGGGGGATGGTGGTGAGAAATTACAGGGGGTCGAAGTGCGCAGAAAATCTTACTAAGCGCACTGGCTGTGAAGCAATCAGAATTCTGATGCCCTGTTTGTAAGGCCTCCAAGATTAGACGCACAGGGTTTTTTGTAGTCGTATACGGGATAAAAAGGAGATCTCCCAGGCTTTCTATTTGGGCACTGAATATACCTTGTGAACTAGGTTCTTGAGGTTGAGCGCGCAAGGCGGGGGCCTTAGAGTTTTGTGTTTGAGGTTGAAGAGAAGTGAAACACAACCAGAGCCAAGGTCACACGTAAATGCTGCAACATGCTGCAACACACATGTAAAAATTTCGTCTATCCGTAACCTGGCTTGGTGCAATCAAAAAATGATTGAATCATAGGAGCAATCGTACTGGTCACACTATTGCTGCGATGAAGAGCCGTGCAGGAATGAAAAGCAGACATACAGGATTATGGGATATCGCCAGTTGAATACGTCACTGCAAGTAAGCTGCTGCAGCTGCCCTCTAACATGTACGCAAGTGAAGTCTATAGGAAGATGTACTACAAGTGCGCGGCATCACAGAAGGACAACGGCATAGGAACTCCAGAAGCGGCAGAAGATAGTTCACAGTAAAAACGAACTAGCAAGGGCAACGTTTACAACCTCAACGACCGAAACAAAAACAAAAACAAAAAAAGAGCTGAGAATGATATCTAGAACACTAACCTCTAAACTGCCTGAGGTTTTAGGCTTTCAACCTGAGAGTTCAAGTACAGTGAAATCAGAACTTCAGAGATCTTGTGCCCGAACATGAGCAGTGACCTTCGAAACTTGGGTGTAATGATTAGTCCTCGGACTTCAGCCTTCATCCTCACTACACTGGCTGTCAATTACCTGCCATCTCGGGCATTTCGTCAAACTCCGCCACATCCTTGGCTGCAGCTACGGCTTCCAGGGGCGAGGACATAGGGTTCAGGTTGTAGAGTGCTGTGCTTGTTGGAAAGCTCGTATTTCGCTGTGACTACTGCTCAAATTTGACATCTCTTGGTAAATAGCTAGCTTGTCATATCGTTCCAGTCACTCATGCCGTGTTGCAAGGATTTGGCCTGCAAACATCTTGGGCAATTCTTTAGGTGAGTGCAGAACAACGATTTCTGGACTTTGTCCTATTGACAGAACCACACATAATTATCCAAAACTTCCAAGGAGGGCCTCAGGGTGTAGGCTCCACTGGCCCTGAACCCCAAACAGCTTGAGGTGTGGGGAGGCTTTCAGGCGCTTCCAGGTTTCTTTTGTTGCAGTTGCAGCCACCCACTACAAATTCACACTTCAGACTATCTACAAAATCCTTTTTAGGGGTAATTAAGGTCAAGTGGAGGCGTTATTTTTGCTGCTGAGCACCTCATGTTCTTGCGCACGCGTGGCTTTTCCGGGGGCTTCTGTTGACGTTGATTTCACTTCAAGCGTCTCTGGTCTGGCAGTGATTGGGACCAGGGATGGAGTGCGACATCAAGTCCGGCCGGAGTCTTGTTGTCTCCCTGGACTAGAAACAAGGCATGCCCTGACGATCATGCTCATCTTTCCCGGCTCCGTGTATTCTTCAGGATGCGGCAGCCCACAGTCAGCCGAGCTTTGGCACATGTCATTCTTCATGTGCTCCATGTGGGCCTTTTCGATCCCAAACGCTGTAGTCAATCAAGTACATACCCCCATGAGGTCCTGAAAGACTCCCAGGAAATCCCATGTAAGGCGAGGTATAATGCAAGTTACCCGCGCCAGCCGGAGGACATTCCTAATTGCCAGTGAAACAAATTAGCAATAATTGCAGGTCGTCTGGGGTATGTATGCGCATATGCAAGCAAGTAATACACACGTCGGTGCTCTCAGCGTATTTCTCAGAAGATCAATGTTCCTACGTGCTGCAAGAACATGACCCTGATGAAGATACCCCACAGGCGAACGATTATTGTAGTAAACAAGCGCATGTAAATCTAGCTTCAAAGGAGAACCTCCTCAGACGAGCGTCGCCATAGAAGTGCTTTAGAAAGCGGGCTGCCAGCCAGTAACTCGCGTGGAGCCTGCGCCAGTTTTAGGGTCTCAAGCTCTTCGGTTTAGGGGATTCGGTTAGGCTGTCAGGTGTCTGGTCCAGGGTTAAGGTTTAAGCTTGAGGTTCAGTTTTTCTTGGGCGAATCGCAGCTGCGATCTGTACTGTACTCTGCGGCTGCATGTGAACTACAAACGATACTGCCCTGAATGGCTTTTAATGAGTGATGCACGGCCTATGTGGGATTTGACACATGTCTATTCGGGTATGATGATGGCAGTTATCCAGGGCTGAAACTAGTGGTGAATGAGCTTCAAGGCTAGTGCTGTTAGACCATTGGGTGCAAGGGCTGGCAATTTATGTAGGCCTGGGGTATTTGATATGAGGATCTGACGGGGATTTCTTCTGAGGATCCGAAGAATGAAGTGACTTGGGGCAGAAACAGCTTTTGAGCAGCAAGTTCGGCAGTGATCCCTACAGAAGGGCTTTCATTTCAAACCTCAGGATGGCGGAGTGCGTGAGCTACCTGTGCTTCCTGTGGTGTTGATACGGGGGGTTCTTAAGGATTGGGGGCCACATGGAATCCTAGAGAGAGAGAGCACTCTTGGCTTGTACTCCCTATTTACGCCCTGCAAGATGTTATCCCAATCTTCCCATCCTTGCACCCTGGCACATTAGTCCTAAAAATGGACATGCATCTCCAAAATAGTCTCATGCTAACAGCGCAAGTCTGGAAACCACTCTACATGCTTCTTCTTTGTAGTTCCTAAGGTGCACCTCGCTTCAAAAACTATCTCAGAACCCTGTTCTCATTTGACCCCCCGAATCGCTTTGAATCCCCAGCTGAAACCAGGTACTTTGAAAAGCCATAAGTATCGAAAACCTAGGAATCCATTTTGGGTGGATCCCTCGGTTTATTCATGCGGTTGTTGGAATCTTGACGAAAGCCCTCCTGACTGAGGTCTTGGCTCATGTTGTGCCGCGGTCGCTGGATTTTCCCACGAACTTTGACCCGTCGCCTTGCCAGCAACTTGGGTGCTTTTTGCTGCCTTGCCAATCGCTCTACGTGTATTGCCGTGAAAACCCCGAAGAACAAGCTACCAGCCAAAGTGGATCAGAGAAGATTCTCGAGATGGAGCTAGCTTGTGTGATCCTACTTGCACAAGTACACCTCGTGCCAAAACACTTTTGAGGCACTCTTCCATCTCAAAAGACCGCCGCATAATCTAGCAGTACGCAATTGTTTTTTTGCTCTGCAAAACAGAATCCGAGAGTTTAAGCTGCAAAGGACTTCTTGTGGCAGCTTCCTTGTTGGGTACTTGGGAGGCTCCCGTGGCCCTAGTCACAGGAGACTCCTAGTCAAGGGTGGCTCAGCAGGGACCACTGGAACGAACATCTTCAGCAAAGCCAGCCATCTCATGCTTCCATCGTAATCCCAAAGCCGGTTCCTGTATTGCCGGCTGCAAGTCAAACAGTATTCACCTGCCTGTTGTTGGAAAAGTGCTTCACCAAAAGCCATGCAGCTGTCACAAGAGGAGCGTTGACCTGCAGAATCTATGGATAACATCGATTACACAGACTTCTAACAACTGCATGGCCTCCATAAACCCAGAATTCGATTCACGAAGATTCAACATGCTTGGGGACTGACGCAAAACCGGTACCATTTATCCCTCCCAGACAAGCGGTGCACATGACCATGCCATACAAAACAAAGCCAATGTAGCTTCAAAACGTACGCGCTGCACCGGCATGATTCACCTACACCTTCAAAACACCATAAACCATGTCTGGAGTGACCTTTGGCAGGGAGACAGGGCTCCAGACAGACAGCCCAAGCAAAAGCAAAACCCTAGAGCCAGGTTTTGGCTTTGGCGTCAACTCTGTAGTCTCAGGTCCATGAGGTAGCAGCATCCCACATTCAGTCCCTTTAGTCAGCCACTGAAATTCTTGAAGGTAAAAGCCAGCAAGATCTTAGCACAAGCGGATTTCTTGGGGTCACAAGGAGCTACATGTTGGGAGTTCGTAGATATGGCTACGTGTAACCCTCACAAGCCGCAGAGGGTGTGGGGTTGCATGACATCTGCCTCGTTGAAAAAGTACTCAACGCCATCTGTCAGGAGCAGAAGAGCGGGTAGAATTTTTGGCAGGTTACTAATATAGCCCTAATATTACCCTATTATATTATAGTAGTTTCCATGTTCTTTTCCATTAGCCCCCCATATAACCCCAATATAACCCTAAGTTAGGGCGAGACTTGGGGATCCTGGAACAAGACATGACCTTGCACAAGAGGAGCTACCTATTTCCATCCTGAACCCATACCTGTCTGCGATCCTCAAAGCAGGGTTCCAAGTACTGCATTTCTACAGCGTGTGCTCACCTGGTTTAATGAATCAGGAACCTCTCCTCATATTCCTGGCATCTATGGCAGGAATCTGAACAAGTGACATTGCGAGACAATCCTCATCACAACTACAAGGTAATCCCGTGCAACTAGCCAGTTTTCACACCGTTTGTCCATCAACAAGGTATGCTTGTGGTCTGCCTTGCTTAAGTTATACCCTGAATGCTTCATGTTGAGGCATTTCTCCCCTGCCCTTCAGAGAGTCGAGGTTGGCAGCATCTCAGACGAGGACTTCAAAAAATGCTGTTCTAGGTATATTGTACTGGGCTTTTTGCAGAATTCTACAAATCAGCCTTGCAGTCGCCCTAGCCTTACCGTGGAAGCATTAACATTGACAGTAGCTCGCTTAACCAGAATACATGAGGGAGACCATTGCAAAAGTCCTTCACAACCTTTCAGTTCATGGCTTGTTACATGCGTGCTACACCGAGGACCTGTCGCATTTTTTGGACGGTTTGCGGTTTACGGGATTTCGGGCTCAGAGTTTGCGGTTGCGGGCCGTGCAATGGATAGATCGAATCCTTCACCATCTGCATACTCCTCTTGGAAGGAGCCCTCGGAAGCTGGGCAAAACATGGCTATCTGTATGATCGGCAGTACGTACCTGCACTGCGGCCTCAGAACCGCACCAACTCTAAGCCGCTCTTGCAAGAGCTGATAAATTCAGACCCAGAATCCTGCATCCAGACTTTGACAGGCCACTACCAAAAACATAAGGTTGGTAGATTGCCGCATTGCATGCAGGACAGGACGAATGAAAAGTATCAAATGGCTATAGTACGTGCGACGGAGATCCGCACTACCCCGGTTTCCATTTTCCATTGAGTTGATTTTCCATGGTGTTCTCCATTATTGGCCTGACGCAGGTCAAGCACAAAGCACTCAAAACCCCTCGATAACTACCACTCCTACTCCTATACTCCCATTTCCTCTTCCTACTACTACTACGGCTGCTGCTACTACCACTGCTACTACTTCTGCTGCTACTGCTCCTGCTACTGCTACTGCTACCATTGTTAAACTTAAACGAATGCTATGAAGGCTACTACTATTAGTACTACCCTTACTGTGACTAACACTTGATCTCCGAGCCTTGCACATGGCTGGACCAGCCTTGGAGATTTGGGGCTGCCATGTGTAAGGGTACTGTAGATGCCAACTGATGACCACTACGACTTTGAAGGCTTGTTTTAGGTGCTTTATACAATAAGTATACAACGAATTCAGGAGCGTAACATTGATATTCATTCAGACTTCTATGTTATGTGGGATTCAGGTTCTAGAGTCGAATAAGGTGGAGGCTCAGGGGTTAAGAGCGACGCGATCGGTCTATGGATTTTCTATTGAGTAGGCCTTAGTGGGCGCTTGCACGACTAACTCGGCCCTTGGCAAGTCGGCCCTTGGCAAGTCTTGGCTGGTAGAATGTAATGGGCAGCATGGATCGAAAGAAGAGCTTCCACAACTTGGAGGGTTCGGGCTCAATGACGGGCACCATTAACACGGACGCCGCAGATATCCAATAGGAAGAGGCTCCCTGATATGAACTTTGCGTTCAACTGTTGGGATGTTTTTGTTAGCTGTTGGGATTCTTGCGGAGTTCGACGTTGTTTGGATCCCGCTATGATTGCCAGGATGAACTGAACATGCCAATCAGGCGGTGCCATTGGAGCTTTGGAGCTCGCATCTGCTCTCCGCATCCCATGCACCTATGAGTTCACATCTTGAAGCTTAACGATCCTGTGGCTTCAGGTACCTGCTATAGGCTAAGGGAGCAATGTTCCCGATCGGTTGGGCTTCTAGATTACCTATCCCAAAACCCGGTGCCCCGAGTCTGCCCACTGGGATGCTTCTTAAGAAGCCGAACCCACACAGCAGACATCGCATTTCCAGGAAGATTCCACTGTGGCAAGTAGCAAAACCTGCATTTCAAAAGGCGAAGCATCGTCGCAATTGATGCTCAAAGGGCAAGGTGGTCAAGCTCATAGAGTGCTGAGTCACACAGCTTAGGGTCTAGGGTTCAAGGGTTAGAGTATGGCATACAATGGCCTGTCAGCCGCTGATGGAGTCCGCCAGCTGCTACACTACATTTACTGGGAATCCCAAGTCCTGCAGCACCCCTCACATCCCCTGACGGTAAAGCCAGCACTCAAATTCTTTACCAAACTGCCGATCAAAGGGGGCAGCCACTTACAAACCCTTCCCAGGCTTTTGGCGTACAAGAAAGGTGCACTAATAAATTCTGGAAACAGCCCATATGAAGCATAACCCATATGGCCAAGAGACCATCAAGCTTCGAGGCTGCAACTTCATCTGAGGCCTTCCTCTGCTGTGACGCGATGGGAAACGGATATCTCTCAAGTTTCGGACCGTTCTTGGGATTTAGGAAGGTATGTAGGCCTGCCATGAGGATATAAGGTAGATTTCATTTGCCTGCTCATTATTCAATAACCGTTACCCACCCGATGACGCGGATGCCTGAGGAGACTTGGATGAGAGACGCATGAAGTTCAGGATGCAATTCGCCCTCGAAGCCAGCTACTGATGTAATAGGTTCCTGGATTGTAGGCAATTCAAAACTGTATCCTTCCAGGTACAGCTGTCAGTTTACTGAGGTAATCCATTCCATACTTAACCAGGCCTGCTACATGCTGTAGAAAAATGGGGCTTTGCACATCATATCCGAGCACACTTCATGTTCAACAAAGTCTGTTTCGCCAGGCAATGGAATTTCCCAGTTTCCCGGTTCCGAGGCTAAGCCTGCAAGCACCATGAAAACTCACTAGAGGTTACTGAGAGTGTTGGGTCTCCTCTGAGGTCCCTGTAAATAGAATGGAGAATCAAATGGAAAAGAAAATGGAAAATGAAATGGAAACTGGGATTATTATGGTGGTTATATTGGGGTAATATTGGGATAATGGAAAATTAAATGGAAGCTACTATAGTAAGTCTCCTTTCAATTGCTAGCCCAAACCTTGCACCCGAAACCCCAACCACAAGTACAGAAACACAAATGCACAAGCGGCAAGGAGCAAGTGCGCTGCCAGCGCCACGACTACATCCGAGATGGAGGCCGACTCCTGGGGCTTAAAGTTGTACGCATTGCTGCTTAGAAGGTAACTTAGGTTTCATGCGGATTGTTGGCTTGAAGGATGTCTTTACCAGGTTCGGCGGATAACAACCCTAGCCTGCTGAAATCTTCTGTGTGTGTATGCCTGTGAAAATTCCTGAGTGACTCCAGGACGGCATGTCGAACCACAGCCACCATGAGGAAACTCCGCATGTACCTTTTGATGAGCCTTGTTCTCCTTGAAACTTTTACGGAATACCAGTGAAGTGTCAAAATCTCTGAATCACCACTTGTGACGTGCTTTACACGGTGTCTAGACTACCACTACACACACCCCTTGAGTACACATGCTGTGAGTAGAGCAATACCAGCACAGCAGCAACTTCAAGTCACCGTTGTAAGCAAGTGTTGGCGCCTGCACTTCTGGGTTCCCCATACTTGGATTGGGGCTGCATACATGTAACCCAAGGTGGCAAGTGACCGTTGGCCTAGACGGCAAGAAGAAGACAGCACGAGCAAAGCCGTGTCGACTGCCCCCAGCAAATCAATTCTTCGTGAGGACATGCAGGGGTCCCAAGAAAATCCAGACGTGTGCAATCCCCTGACAAGTCAATTGCATCTTTGCAAGGTTGTTGGTGTCCTTACCTCGCACTCAGCTTGAAAAGTTGAATCAAGAATAAACATGAACACTGGATGGAGAACGCTGCTTCATGCTAAGTTTGGCCGGGCTGCCTGAACCACTTCCACCATCGACTCCACCGTCGACAGGAAAACCTTCATAGAAGTAGGAGATGTAGCTCATTTGCTAGTCCACTTGTGACTCCCCAATAGGATTAAGGACTCCCAAATGGACGAACACTTTGGTTCGGTGCATTCCCGCACGAAAAATGAACCTACAAGACGCTAAACCCAAAACGCTACTTAGTTGTTCCAGCTGATAGGGGTTTTCAGCCACCGCCCTTGTCAAAACAAGTTGGGTTCTAAGTGACGAGATGCGCAGGTTTCTCAAATAATGGGGGTCCTGGGTATATGTTTTGGTCCCATTGAGGACGGGAACAGGAATGTTCTGAGAACACTTTTTTGGGGTACGAAACGTGATATGGGTGAAGGTTGAGGCCTTTTTGTCAACAGACCGTCTAGTCGTGGGTTCCAACGATGGGTTTGTAGCCCGGGCCAAAACTGCAAACATATCTTTCAGCCCGAAAGCCCCTAAAAACAGTAAACCCAAAAGCTAAACTCGTTAATGATGGAGACTTCAAACCCGCATCTCGAACCAATTCTTTCATCAACGCACATAAAGGCAGCAGGAAATTGCAAAGGTTAGAGTTTAATAGGTTGGATGATCTAGGTTCAGGATTGAGGCCTCTGCTAGCCACCTCAAGGTGCATCATTATACAGAAGCATTCAGGTCCAGAAGGACTCTGAAATGAGACATAGGAAATCTAACTGCAGGGGCCGGAGTGCTTCGGACAGAGCTTCTGGGTATATAGTATGTCTTACAACTATCGGAGGATTGCAATGGGGATAGCATTTCCAATTTCTGAGGCTTCTACATTCAGACAGCCTACCTAATCTGGCAAAGTTCCTCCATGATGCCTGTTACCATCCCTGGAAGTTTCTCGGCGCTCAGGGTGTGCCTGAGCCGAACGGCCAACGAATTGCCACTTAAGGCCACAAGCCCATGCCCCTCACCTTTCTCAGTAGGTTTTACTCGAAGTATGTTTGACGTTTGTTGCTGCCTGCTCTTCGTTTTTGTGATTTCGCCAAAAACCTAACGTTGGCGTCCTTCCAGGGTTCTGAGCTTTACACTTTCACGTTGAGCGTGTAGGTGTTGGGCGTGAGTGGCAAAGCCCAGGGCTGACGATGTTCAGTCTTCCAGGTTCACGAGTCAAGGGTCAACTTCTCACCGGGCACCCTGTCACCCTATTTGATTTGATCCTGGAAGTCAACAACAAAATCAACAAGAACCTCCCCCAGATTTCAGGCACTCAATTACGAGGGGGTTCCCCTGACGCGCAGTCACCTTGCAAATGGGGATCTGCCCCTTTCGCGAACAACAGTCCCAGAGTCAAGGCATCACCATCTAGACTTTATCACACAAGAGTTTGCCAGGCCTCCATAAGTGGATGTTGCCAACGCGCTGTACCCCTCACTTCGTTCCAGAAGTATACAGCTCCATCGCTACTGGTCTCCTGCTGCGAGGGGCTTTGGATGAAAGGCATAATGCAGAGGCCTGAATGACAAGAATCCGGTATGGTCTGACATCCCCCCAAAACAAGCACTGGAATAGCACAAAAGGCTACCCACGGCTACGTGAATCGAGTTCCCCAAGGTAGAGTCCATTCATTGGACCTCTGGTCCCAAACACTGCGCCTTTGAAAAGCCAGATACGGCTTAGGATTCTGGGCTTAAAGACCAGGAAGGAACTTCGCGAAGACTCAGGCAAAACCTGAAGGCCTGGCCAGCAACATCCACTGGCATCACTTCAGAAATTGCAGTTTGCTGCACGCTGCTCTACAAGTCTCCTCCGAAATCCTGACCCCAGTTAAACCCTAAACCAGGATGGTCCACTTGAGTTTTCCTTGCGCCAATAATGCATGTATTCCCAGGACGGTAGGACCTCGCTTCGGTCTTTCTTCCTAATGCATTTGCTAAGTTCCTGGGCAATAAACAGAATGCCCACATGCCCAATGTCTGGATATTTCTTGGTAAGCAGTGCTGCTTTTGACCACAATATCAAGAGGAACCCTGTATGACCAATACAGACTGTCAAAATCCACAGCCTCAACCAATAACTCTGAATATGGACACTCTGCACCCTATAATCGACACAACATCACTTTGAAACCTTTACCCCCTCCCTACTGCCTTGCTGAGTGTGCTAGACCCTCCACCCTAGGTTCTAAATCCCAACCCCAGGCCACCCTAAGCACTGGACCCGAGCAGAGCCTCACGCCAGGGCGGCGGCAGTGGCAGATCCCATGCAGCTCGCGCCAGCAGGTTAATGATCTCGCAGGGACCTACGCTCATCAAGGGTTTCCGTTGGAGGTCTAGTGGGCTTCCGTTGGAGGTCTAGTGTACATAGAGGGGTGCTTTGATTGGATCCAAGACATGCAAATTGACCATCAGGCGATTCTAGGATCCCTGCTGCGAGGGATAAGACTCTAATTACCTGCCAGGAAGCCCTCTAAACAACCCTCAGCTCCAGACACTCAAACCTTACCCTGCAGCCCCACACCACAACACAAACCGGGCCTTTGACGCCCCTCTCAACTGCACATCGCCGAAAGCTCCGCAGAAACTCGCCTGCAGCTCCACATGTTCGTCTTGCCATTACTAAGAACTGAACGCCACGGGAATGGTAATGAGCAATAACTTTTTGGATGCCATAGCAGCGGTGGGATTTGAGCACCACCGACTAGAGGCCAGCACCATGTCTTGCAGACATGCAAACATTTCGTGTTAGTGAGAGTATGCGATGTGGTTATGCTTAGCGCTGCTTGGATGGAACCTGGCTAGCCGCGAACAAATCAGGCCTATGACCCCGGCTTCAATATATGTAGGTGGTATAAGCATACAGGCGTGCTGAAAATGCTTTCTCGGGCAAGGCTTGGGGCGCAACGCTACTGGAATAGCTAATCATGCTGAGGTTGAGCCTCAGTGTAAGCACTGTCATACTTTCTGTCAATGTGGAGCGGTGAACTGAGACCACACACCCCGCATTCCCCACCTCTGAAGAGCTTGCTTGTGAAACCCCATGAGCCCTTAGCATATTGGTGGCTATCACAACCCAGTCATACAGCCCTCTCATTCCTAACGACGCCCCTCCCAGAAAGACACATGTTTGAGGAGTTGTACCACACATGATTCGTCTTTGATCCATATAACCCCTGCACAACCATACCAATTCCTCAACCTTCCCTTATAGAGGTTGAAAGCCTAGCGATGAAACCACAAGAGCGCGTAAAGGCAGTTCCCAGAATTCGCCCATAGAACTGAAACCCGGATAATTGCAAACAACAACCAGGAGTTTAAAGCGCACAGAATCCTTCCGAAATGGGGCCCCGTACACACAGCCCCAAATCCCGCAAATCTTACTATGAGGACTTCGAACGCCCCCATACGTGAACAAGATTCCAAGAGATGTCTGACAAAGTGGAGTTGGGCAGCGCTGATCCATGGCAGTCGCTCAGTGCGGGCTTTGGGCTTCAGGGTCGTTGGGTTTAGGGGGTTGCAGTCAAGTCTCGTAGGGTTACATGGGGGCTGAGGAGAGGTTGCTAGGAGGGGCTGACGTTCTAGTGCGCAGAGGTCTGGAGTTTGAGGTCAGCATAGCTCTAGGATACAATCACTTTCTTGTGTTGCATCGACGGCACTCCACTTTGCGGAGCCCTCCAGCAATGGCTGCAAACGCATCAAACCTGATGCCTGAAACATGCTACAGAAAGAGTGGCCTCCAAAAAAAATACGGTTTAAGCTTGCCGAGATTGATCCTGTTCAGCGCAGGTTGCGTCCGATGCGCCTGCCTCGCTTGCACTGCACCTCTTCAGAGGGAAAGAAACAGCAAGGCCGAGGATCCCAAAGTGAGAACTACCACAAACGGATCATGGCTAACCCTTCGAGGTCTGTGGATATAACTTGAGAACTGACAGCAGTCCAAGCACTTCAGCCACACAAGAAAGCAACAGACCCCAAGAAGCCCAAGGAGCCCAAGGCAGGGAAGTCACTTGCGCAAAGAACCCAGAAAGTCCTCTCTGTTCAGAGGCCTTTGGGGAGCTATACCGGAGGCAATGCCACTGCAAGCCATCTTCTAGCCCAAATGTTTTTTCTTGTGGACCCCCAAGCATCGGGGTGTGATGTGTATGGCTTAAAACCTGGATATGAACTCATCTCTGTTTGAAGTTAAACCCAGGCTTGGAAAGGCTTCATAGTCTACGAGTCTTCTCTTCTCCAGTAACTCTAGCGATGCTGGTCCTCTTTAAATACCCTACGTCATACAGCACATCGCACCACATCGTTTACTAGCATGCAAGCATGTGACCCAATTTTGGAAACTAATTCGCTAGCAGACTCAAAACTTGATGAGGCTTCCTAGTCCTGCATTCCAAACTGCACGCCATGTAGGCAACCTGAAGTCCCGGCCAGCTCGAATGGGTCTTCCACTGATCATGAAAAAGAAGCACGCATCAGTACATTGCAATAGGCCGCAACATTCTTCTGCAAGCCCTTCTCTTGCTAAGATTCCCATGGTAGGGGGCCTAGCAACCTCAGACGCAGCGTGGCGTGTCCTCGATGCTCTGCCTCAGCTCCTCATACTGTTCGCCATCCACATAAAGTTCGTTGATCGCCTTCCAGGATCTTGTTCTTAGGCTGCAGCGGGTTTGTAATAGGGAGCATTCCTTGCACACAACGTACATGCATAGAGCATGAACAGCAAAAATAAGAAAAAGTCAGGTGAGGAACTTCTCCGGTAGGGCTGGGGGAATTGTGCTGCTGGTTGGCTGGGAAGGCTTCAGGGTAGGTCTATGACTGCCGTGAAGCGCGGACTTGTGCATCTTACGCCTCCACTCTAAGCTTAGCGGGGATGTTTGGATAAAATTGGGACTTGTGCAGTTGAAGCTTCACCATCTGACAATTGTAGCAAGCTGTTTCCTGTATCCAGCTCCAGAAAAGTATACGATGTTAAAGCACTTTGCAAAGGAGGTGTTTCAGATTTCTGTTCTGCTTTGGCCTTGGCCTTTCTGAGTGAATGTTGGAACAGGAGGAATTGCTAATCCAGCAATCACTAACAGCAGCAGCAGCAGTGGCAGCTGAAGCCGCAACAGCGGCAGCAGCAGTAGCAGGAAGAGCAGCAAGAGGAGGAGCGGTAGCAGCACAAGGCTGAGACAAGTGGAAGTAGTTGTAGCAGTGCAGGCAGCAACAGCAACAGTGAACGTGGCGTGTAGGCTTTTTGTTGAGGTGTGGGGTTTTTGCCCTGGCTTTCCTGATCAGCATTTGGGTCAAGGCTGAACCACCTCCCCATCACATTGAACGAACGAGTTTTGGATTCAACGACAGGGCTACGGGTTAGGGCTGAAAAGCTCTCAGCCTGCCAGCTCTTGCGACCCTCGTGCTCAGAGCTCCAAGCCTCTATCAATTCCCCTCCTCGTGCTTGTTACGGCTACCAGTAAGATTGCGAACACCTCTTCTACCGGCTCCACAGCTACCATGCCTGCGGCAAGTGTCCTTTCATTATCTTTCAGCCTTCCCTGAAATCTGGAAAACTGATGAATGGCCTCGTTGACAGGGGCAATGTTGTGCTGTTGCACCTGAGGACAAGGCCAGCCAAAGGGTGCGTAGAGATTTCTACGCTGGGATTGGAGGCTCCGTTTGGAGGCTCTGCTGGTTGGTGCTGCTGAGCTGTGCACACCTTGGTCTACTGGGTTTCTTCTTGAGCACAACACATATTCCCAAAAGGCTCCACACTGATATATCACCTGTACTAAACATGTATTAAAATTGTGCTAAAAATTGCACAGCCTATGCATGGGCCGTCGTCAACTGTCAACATCGATGATGGCCAGACCGCAACTTAAAAACAAAAACTAACAATGTAACCCTGAACTTAAAGCTTTCTCCTGAACTTCCGTTTTGGGATGACAAAGTTGAAGCCTGTGTACTATGTAGTGAGAATCATCAGGGAATATGGTAGCCCAAAAAATGAACTGGCATACCGAAAATTGGCAGGACTTTGCTCTTGTTCCTTTGCTTCTTACCGTCCACACCCAGCCTGCTTCATGTACGGCATGATGAGTGGAAGCTGTCCAAGCTTGCGCACCTACCGTAAACATCGGGTCCAGGGCTTCACATCCAGTGTCTTGAGTTGAAGCTCTCGGGTTCAAGGCTATACAGTTGGATTGGCATCCTACATGCCGAGTTTACAGAGCCTGCCCACAGCCTTGACCAGGAGTACTTCCCTACAGTTGGGACCTCTCATGCGCAGACATGTGGGCTCTGGGTGAAGTGTGTTGCAGTTTTGGGGCCTCAATCTGAACAGTGGCTGAGCTTCCGCCCGGCCTCAAACAGCTAAACCCTAGAAGAAGGAAATCTCGCAAGGAAACCCTTTGAAGCCCAGTCAACTTGCACTGCATTTCATACTATACGTCTAGGTTATACTGGTCCCTACAAAAAACATTCTTATCTTCATAGTAAGGCCTAGATTACGGCCTATAGTGTCAAGGATTTGGGGGGTGGTTGCAGAGAGTCGATTGTTTCAACCTGTACCACTTGGACAGCCCCCACATAGCCCACATACGGCACCCAACCTACTCTGAAGAAGGGCTCTGCAGCTCTAATTTGAATCCTTACCTCATTTTATGGTTTAGGGTGGGATGATTTTGGTGATGTGTCAGGCTCCAACCACGAAGCCCTCCTCAACCTCCTCAACGGCTAGCTTGGGCAGAACAACTTCAGCACTTCCCGTAGGGACTGCCTCCCTTTGTGGGAGTCCTTCTCCTGCTTGTTCAGTAGTAAAAGGGCTCTAGTTTCTAATAATACCAAGTTGGATGGCCCTGGCAATTCTGGCGTGCCCGCTTGAAAGGATGCAACCTAAATGACGAATATTGACGAACAACATGAAGCCCGCACAGGTTCCTCTTTGGATCAAAAAAGATCTGTGCGGTGCACGCAAAGCTGTCCAAAAGGAAACCATCGGCCATGCCTGCTGCACCACTCGCGCATGATCCACCTCAATATGTTCAAGTTTGGGGAATACCTGCAAACATACGGCCTACGATTCCCGCATACGAATATGAGAGCCCCTGAAAACATCCAAACCTTCCAGGTGCTCCAGTTCCGGTGTGGGTTCAAGGCTTAGGGTTTGGAGTTCCAGGCTGGGTAAGTATCTACAGGTGGAGTCCAGGTCGCGTCAGATCCGTTGACTCATGGGTGTGTTGGGGGAGGCGGGGGTGGAGTGGGGAAGTGCGCTCCGAGGCGTTAGAAAGGCCTTAGCAAGGCCTCAGCAAGGCTCAAGGTGTATTTGGGGCCGAGCAGTTACCGAGCAACTACCCAGCTTCGAGCGCTTAGCGAATGCCCAGCGAGCGCTTACCAAGCGCTCTTTGAAATTTCTCAGATGGAGGCATATGGAATGTGCTGCTGTTGCAGAAATTTGAGGCAAACTCAACTAAAACGTTCAGAGCCCTGCTGAGTCACGATTTTGCTTGGGGCAGGTGATTATTCCTGAGGTGAGGCATTTTTTGAAGTAAGTATTCACGTGAGCCATCCTTGGGGGGTAAGGTCAGGTTTGGTTGCTACTCTTCACCCGCATTAAACCTCGCCAGCATTGGCAGAGAGATCATGGTCTTCGTCCGCATAAGCGCTATTGATTCCGACCCTGCTGTGTACATGATGACTACATTGGAGAATGTACGGGGAGCTTACAATTCAAACTCCTTGCAGCGCTCACCTTCTCTTTAGACCTGGTTGATGGCGCAAAGTGGCCCAACCAACTGAAGACGTGGTGTAATGCCAAACGGATAGTAACTCACCGCAAGTCTCAGTCATGACCACAAAGGATTACTAAACATTGAAACACATTGTGAGCTGGCCTTAAGTTTCAGGATACTCTTCCCTGACTAGACCCCAAACAATGATTAAAGGTTTAGGCATTATTGGTCGTCCAAGCTGAGTCTTTGCCGGCATACAATGGTTCACTAAAGCATGTGCCCCACACAAGAAGCTTCAATTGCGCAAAGGGTAGTCTGATATGTGGCGAAACACGGGTGGCAAACAACAAGTCACGAGTTGATGATTACTCACCTTGTTTTGGTTTTGAGTAGAAGCCAATTGATGCCGACTGTCAACTTCCCGTTGAGTTCACCCCTCGGACAACGCCAGTTTAAATTCAAATTTGCTGCGCTGTAGAGGTCCTAAAGCCTAAACCCTAAATCCTAATTGTAGACCCCGAACACTATAACTTGTAGCAGCTGGCCATAAGCGCAGGCTAAGCCAAACTGATTCCGACCGGAACTCTACCTTCCCCCGAAGAAGCACGTCACTTTACACCACCCACATTAGACGGATAGTACCCTAGATGGAGATCGTTTTGGATCTCCATACGTATTTGCAAGTACGCAAACCCGCAGCTAGGTTTTGAATCTAGAGCATGCCTCGGGGCCTTGGAGGCCTTCAGCATAAGGGTCAAAACGCAGATCTAGGATTATCGCAACAGTTGACCCCCTTCTGACACTTCTTTGTGGGTTTAGAAGACATGTCACCCCCAAATTCTTAAACCTACCTGCATAAGCAATCGTCATCTGCCAAAACAAATACCCTGAAGCCAGCTTTCTGACTGACCTTCGGTGTGATCGTGGAAAGGAGCGAGTTCAACTGAAGAGGCCTTGGGTTTAAGGTTTGGGCCAAACAGTCTGGGGTGTAGGCAGTGGAGGGTGTAGGGCTGAAAGGCGGCGCACTGAGGATAGGGGTCATGAGGAGGGACTGTAGGGGCCTAAACAAGCCTCCCACATGTTCAGCTTTGCTTCTGGAAGCTTTCGATTGCCAACAAGTCCCGCTATTTTGAGAGTATAGGTCTGGCGACCAGCAGGTTGCATGAATAGAGATGCTGCTACCACTACCCAGGGTAGCTGGGTGATGATTGCACAGCGCAGCTTCGATTTTCAGGAGTTCAGCACGTGAGGTTATTCCCTGATCAGGCCGCCTGTTGGGCACTTGCTTCTGCAACTGAGTTATGCGTTCTTTACTGGAGCTTCCTGCGCTTTAAACAGCAGACAGAAATTGGCTTCAGAAGTCCCTTTCACTTAGGGCGGTGGGCAGGGAGCTCCTACAGAGCAAAGGCGGGCGCAAGTTGACAAGGGGCTTCAAGGATTTGGGTTTAAGGACGGTCCATGCCAACGTCTGATATTCCTGTTGCCATTCAGGTGGATGCGGGGTGCTGGATAATCAGGACTTTGGCAAGAGAGGCAGCATTCTTCGTTTGGCCTCCAGGCGACCGGTCGGGGATTTGCACTTGGAATGACAGTAATAAAACAGGAACCTCGCGGGCAAAGGGCATCTGGCACAATAGATAGCAATCCTGACACGACATGAGCTTCACAGAAAGACAATCAAAACGTCGCACCATGAAAGACTCCATCCCAAAGCTCGAAACTCAACATTGCGGCCATGCACCTTCCCAAACTTCAGTGTCATACTTTGAAGGAATAGCCAGAATTGCTTGAGGATCGGCGGCCTACATCCCGTCAACCCTTAACCCTTATAAAGCACAGAAACCATCACCCTTGCAACCTATGAACCTCGAACCCGAAAAGCTCTAAACCCCCCCAAGGAAGGATCAGCCTCATGAAGCTCGCTAACACACTCTAAAAACGTTACAAACCCTCAACCCAGAATTACAAGCTCTGAACCTGCATCACTCCAAGCTCGCAGCTGCTCATCGAGGTAGAACTGAACTGCTCGATAGTAAAGCTCCATGTTGGATACCTGTTCAGATTCAGGGTTTCAGGGTTTGAGGGGCTTGGGGGGGTTGGGGGGGTTGAGGGATTTTGTGGGCTTTTGTAGACTACTGTCCTGTCATCAGAAATGAGCTGAAGCGCTGTACTTGTTCGAAGCGCCTTTCTCGAAAGTCACATGCCCCACAACATGGCAATTCCAACTAAATCAGGGCTTCCGAAATTAAGAAGGGCCCTTTTGGTAGGATTTGACTTTAGTCAACGGTTTAGGGTTTAGGGTTTCAGGGTGTAGGGTTTGGGATACCTCTTCAGAGTACACATGCAGGACTTTCAAACATCATCAGGAGCAAGGCAATTCGGAGTAGATGAGGGGGAACATTTTTGGAAATACCGGTATAGCGTCAACCTCAACGTTCAGAACACCTTTCCTACGACATGAACTCAAATCTACTGTGGACTGTTCACTAGGGATGCCTGAAGCCTCATGTATGTCTACAACCCCAAGGTTCGGAGTCATTTTCCATTTGATTGGCGTCTTGATTCCCCATTATTGGGGCACCTTGGCCCACATGATCATGAAAACTCAGATCTTGTGCTCTGGGGCGTGAACGCAGTGATGCGGGGGCCGCAGCGTGGTGAAGTGAGATTGCTAAGCTTCATTGAAGAAGGGGATCGACGGCACAAGAGCGCCAAACCCCAAAAAATCACAAAGAAAAGATTTGTGCGTGCAACATAGGCAAGTTTGGAATGTATTCTACGAAAACAGTGCAAGCACATCAGCCAGTCAAAGAAAGATCATCCATATTGAGGCATTTCCCAGCTTCGTTGGTCATTCGGAACTTTGGAGCTCTGGTTTGCTGTGGCATGAAGCCTTAAGTTTGGGAAATGCCCACCTGCTGTCTCAGAGCACTGGGTAGTCTTGCGTGATCTTGGCAGATGCCCTAAGTGGCCGAAGTGGGCTTGCAAAAAAGGAAAGCCCGTTCTGCACATGTACTCTCATTCGGACCCCTTTATTTATTCGGACTACAACAAGCCTCCACTACTGTGAAACTACTCAGTCCAACGGCTGAACAAAACAACTCTACGATTTCCCCAAAGACAAGTGGGGATTCCTTTGTAATTTGGGGTCTGCTTTGAGGTAGGTGGTTGTGACCTCACAACTTGACAAATGTAAGGGATATACGGAATACTGATAATACTTCTCGGCCTTCTGCATGATCATGAGGAACCTGGCAAGCTGGAAAAGGACCAGTTGGGTTAACGGCAAGCTAAATTGGAGCTTGGAATTGGCTAGTAGAAAGTTGGCATAGCAAAGCTAAGTCCAGCTGTCAAGAGTATGGAGTACAACTCCACTTCCCACGTCAGGTGATTTCCAGGGGCTTCGGTCAACTGGTTACACAGATGGTGCATGAAGCAAATCTGTCACGTCTGTGATCAAGTGAGATCACCCATCATTGTAATTCCCGGGGTGTCAGCTATGAGAGTATATAAGGTAGTGCCAGATCTCCTCAATACACAGAAGGGACTCTAGGGATATGTGGGTATAAAAATGCATTACGAGGGCGCTTGTTGAGGATCATATATAAGGGCAACTTCGAGAAACTCCCATATGCAGCTTCCTCAATTGCAGGGTAGCAAGAGGGACCCCGGCATGTGCAGGCGTTACAGTGGGATTCTACGGGTGCCTTCGGTAGGAATCTCTCAAGAGGGTTGTGAGCTTAGGCAGTGCTGCGGCGGCATTAGGGTTTAGGATTTTGGGCTCAAGATATACATGAGTTGATGGTTTAGCACTTTGAGTCTAGCAAGCTCAAAATGGGCGTACTGGTTGGAACCGCAGACAAGGGATATCTTGCAAGACAGTCTCACATCATGTCCGTCGGATCATCATGTTGGACTCCCTGCTGACCGCACGGGGCATGCACTGAGTGATTGAGTTGTCGGGAGAGGTAGGGAGCATAATGAAAATCATGGTCGACTTTGATCCACCATCTTCTCCCCCTTCTCGCCATCCAACCTTTACAATTCCGGAGGGTGTTGCTTGACCCGGATGTGTACGTGTTCTTGTTGGAACGCTCCTCATGGGCCATGGACAAAGCTCTGAAACCGCAAGCACTATAGAAGTCTGAAAAACGCGGGAGATGTCGGACGAAAACTCACAAAAAAAAGGAAAATGCAATGTACGCGTAAAGCCCAGCTTTATCATCCAAAACTACAGCCCTTCACCCTAGAAAGAAGGTCCTGCAGTCGGACCGTGTCCTGATTTCTCCGGCCGCAAGAATCTTCTTAACGCGTCCGTACAGAAACCGTACATTCTACCTCCTTCAATACGGTACCTAAGTGGGATCCGAATCTACAGAACATGGTGAAGCCAAACTAGCAACCAAGATCATGCGTTGACTTTTGCTTCCTCCACCTAGTGCTGTACTTGCAAAACTGAAGCTTCAAGGCTATGCCTTGCCCGAGCATCTGGCTCAAGGCCAAAAACCGGGGGATTACTTGGACCGGTGCTGGGCGATTCTAGGGCTATGTGAGAGTCTATCGCGAACTACTTATCTACAAGGCCTTGGATGCCCGGTTTGCTGGCTGGATGCAATGATTCATGCCTCTCACCAACCCAAGAAAAGAAAAGCTCTACTTCAAAGCTAGGAAAGAAGGTTAAGCCAAATTATACCAAAACTGTATAGTGTCCACACCCCTTCAGCGTAACTGCCCTCCACGCTTCGGAAACGCCAATAAACAAAGGAATTCCAGAACCATACTTCAGAGAGACGGAGAGCCCTGAAGCCCAAACCTCCTGCATCTCGAACCTACCTACACAGGCAGCAGCTTATCTTCACAAACATCATGCTGGGTCCTCATGATGAAAGCATTTTCAAAGAAGAGACGCTCCAGGAATGAATCCGAAGCTCGAATCCTTGAGCCCCACACTGCCATTCAGAATTTCTAAGTCCTACATCCCTGGATACAGACGAAACCCACGTAAGGCAAAGGCTGGTCGTGGGCAAACGCAACAGGGCTATGGGCCTCAGCAAACAGACAGGCCGGGGGTTGGTTCAAGGCTGGGGGCTGTGAGCCACGAGTCTGTATCTAGCTTTGGGGTCACACGCTCCAAGAATACCATGGGCTCAATCACTGCTTGAACTCAATGGCACAAGTAGAATGCAGATCAGATCACCATGCAATGTACATACTCTTATACTAACATCCTCAGATGTTTTGTCTACAGTGCGATCCAGCAGCAAGTCGATAAACCTCCTGCACCGGCTACTTCTTACCCAACCGAGAAATTCCGGACTCTTAGGCTCGATCGCATAATCCTATTTCAGAAGCAGTCCATGGTTCTGCTTCTGATTTTCCGCCTCGCGGCCAGAAGAAAGGTTGCTATCCAGAGATTCAGAATCTAGTCACTTTAGGCGTGAGGATGGGCTTCCCAAAACATGACCCCTCACACAATCAAAGTATGTAACTCAGCAGGTTCCAATCATAGCCCCACTTACTAAGTGGCCAATACATATCCAACACGTCCAGAGGACGTCCTAGAATTGTCAAGGAAGTGGGAACCAAAGGAGGGGATAGAAAGTGACAGAAGCGCCATAAGAATAATGCAAGAACCATCAAGATCATTTGTCCACATAATATCTCGGGCTTCGGCCATCATGGTGTTTGCTGCCTGGTCAAACTCATCGTAGTGGGTGTAGAGGAAGACTGCATGCTCCCAGTGATAATGCCTGCAGTGCAGAGAGGGCACTGTTTGTGGAGGCAACAAATTGAGCGACCTCATATAGCTCAAGATGACGGCCAAGATTTCTCACGCTGTAGGAGACCCACAACTGAGGCGGCTTCAAGTAAACTATTGGCGGTTTTAGGTCTTTCACAGCGTAGACAGTGGTCTTCGGTTTTGGGCTTATGCCATCAAGGTTCTGTGGCACGGGCAGATCCGAGGGCCCGCAGCTTGAGATTTCGGAGTTGGATTTCTAGATTTCTTGCTTAGGGCTTTCAACTTCGGGTTTTGATGAAGGTTTCATGGGCTGCTGATCATGGAAAAAATGCAAATCAGTACAACCAGTTTACGGCTAGGTTTAGTGAAATGGCTCAGGAGTGTGAAGGTGAAGAACCTCCCCAATGTCAGCCGGCCTCTCGCAGGCGTTGATCAGCTTTGGGATGTTCAACTTCTGAACGTTCATCTTGATGAAGTCCATAAGCATCTTTGGCTTATACCTGCGCATGGCTCCCTTGGACAGAGCGCAGCTCTGGCGCTGAGCCACGAGATACTTGGATACTTGTGTAGGGCCCAGACTATGGGTTCATGAATCTTGAGGAAACGGGTACTCTGGTGGATCCATGCCCGAGCAAAATTCACCCAAAGCGCTCTGGACGGCAGGAGCACTTCGCATACATGGTGGCGAGCTCAGTGTACATGCCCACGTGAGCACCTTTGCCACGTGCTTTGGGTCTACGCTTGCTCTTGCAGGGTTTAGTGCACGATGAGAAGCCATTTTTGTCAGGGTGGATCAGTGTACGATTCTTTGGCGGACTCGGCGTTGCGGACAGGCATCAGAGCTTGGATCTTAGGGGGTTCAGGGATACTGGGCTGGACACCCAGAGCAACGAGAACTGTACTCTGTGCGTTGGTCCATTATGCTCAAAGCCCCACCGTGTTCCTAGAGGGATTTCGTATGCCACCCCAAACCTTAACCTCGAAGAGCACTTCCCAAGATGCTGCTAGACTGTGACCCCGTGGAATTTCCATGACATGTTCTGCCACTCTACGGGAAACACTTGAGGATTCACAGTGGGAATTCTCCATATAGTCATGTAGGAGTGGATTCTGGCATTCTGGTGATTTTGGGGGGTACTGTGAAAGATCTTCACAGCTTCCCAACTGCCACATACGAAGTGATGCATGAGGAACTGCATTTCCCTGCATCCTCCTGAGTCAGTTCCGGAATCTACTCAAGTGCTCAAACATCTCACTTCTAGCGTGTACTGGGGCTGAGGAGGTATTGAAGATCTGCAAGTACCACGCAAATAGAAACTTCATCGCTTGCCGGTGGAACTAAATCCCAAAACGGCGGGCTGGAGCGACCACCTTTTTTCTTTGTCGCAACATCTATCTGCGTGCACCTCCGCGAATTTGTAACACAGGTGGATTAGCCCTGCCCGTCCGCGAGGAAAGGCAATTGCTACGAAAAAACCTGAGCGATGTGAGCTTTAAGCTGGATCCCTTCGAGCTCAACCCCGACGTAAAGACAAGACACCCAAAACCGTAATTGGCAGCTGCCAACAGAAGCCAACTATTGCGGAAGGCATAGAACATGCAGCAGAACCAAAAGGAGGCCTTCCCCTTGACATGCAAATCCCATGCCTTGGCCATATACTAAAAATTTCTCAGAAGGGACTCTTGGCATGTAGGAGGGCCTTAAGAGGATTCCAGCGGGGTCCCGATTTGGCAGGGACTTTTGAAAAGTTAGCTCTGACGGTCCTTCCCTACCCCAAGAACAGGCATGATGAGGGATGAATGTCCATTTCCTGGCAACTCCAGCCACGAAGATGCCTTGGCATTTGCTCCCATGTGCCCCGTTTGAATGTAAGCAAAACCTGCACGAAAGAATGCCTGGGGGGACTGAGTCAGCAAATGGCATCACAGCAATTACAAGCCTTGCAGGTTGGTAATTATACTCTACTCTTGACAAATCTGCTTGCGAAGACCTCCCCAATCCCCAATCAGGACAGCAAAGAACCGGAACCGCTATGCAGCTAAAAGAATCCATCGTAGTGTCCATGGTAAGGATGGATGCGACCATACTACAATCTTTTCTTCAACAGAGAAAGGGCTGAGCTAGTGGTGCCTTCCAGCATTCCAGCCTGCACTAACCTTGGTTGGCACCTTTCATTCATTGAACATATTTTTTGGCAGGACTAAGATGTTGTGGTGTAGTCGGGGGTAGAGCGACATGAGCTACCAAGTACGCCCTGGCACTGCTAATAAAACGACGCTAGATGAGACGTCTTGTCAAATCAGTACATCCCGTACGGTATAAAAGACAACCTTGCATCAGAAGATGCAATCACCCAACCTCTTGGAGTGTGAATGCTGTACAAGGCCAACCAAATAATTAGTGCGCGCGGCGCTCAAACCCAGCATCGGCTGCTGGAAAACTCGCCAAGCTGCTAAAAAGCCCAGTGGCCTTTGTTTTTCACAACCATGCTAGACCTGGAACCCTGGACCCTGGAACCCCGCATCGCCTGCTGGGTTTCGAGCACGACGACACATGCAGGTTGACTTTGGCGGATGTGGAGGGATTTCGCGCACAAAGCCCGTTGTGCCCGTCTGAGGTTCCAACCTGAACCCTTCAACCTTTTCTGCACGTACAAAAGTCGACAATGTGCTGAGATGACCTTTGGGAAAAGCAACGGGATTAAGGCTCTTGGCAACCCTCAACAGTTTGAGTCCCTGCTTGGATGTTCTTCGTGCAATGGAGGGGCCCCTAGAACTCAGATTGAAAGTTGGGTGGCTTATTGAGACCTGTCAGGTTTGGGCCCTGATCTGGGGTGAAGGATGCAAGTTGGCCATTGAAACTATTTGCCGTACCTGTACAACTGCGCAAAACGAGGCATCCATACTATTCAGACATTTTTCCGGCTAGTGCGTGAATTATTACAAAATGCGTTAGCATTCAACCTGCGTTAACACTTCAGCACGCTGCGCGTCGAAGGGACTGTTGGTGTGCTGGTCCCATATTAAATATAATGAAGGTGCAAGATCTAAGCTCTTCCGAAGCGGCGTGCAGGCCGACGCTAATCGCAAGAGATACTGTGCCTGTTTGGGGTCCAAATGTTGAGCCTGCATATCGACTTAATCTCTAAGCAATCATGGGCTTGGTGCTCAGGTTGCTCTGGAAAGTCATCCGTAAACACGGCAAGTAGGCAAGAAAAGACAACCCTGAAATTGAGCAGCCCGCACTTCCTATGCAACCCAAATACGGGCTACCCACACTCAGAGAATTGCGGAGCTTTAAGAAAATCATAACGGTGGTCATGCCAGTGACCTCGAAAATGAGCATAAAGCTGCGCTGCTTCTGCCCCTGAAGGATTTAGAATTTTTTTTGTCAGAAAGTCGTAGGCGCGTTCAGAGCCGTGGTGCCAGGGGTTTGAGGGGTTCCGGATGTAGGTGTTGGGCTTTATTGGACGCCGCGGTGGCGGCCTGAAACATGAAGCCCCAGACTCTAAAGCCCGCACCCAAAAATTCCAGGGCAGTAGCCACAAGCTGTACCTACAGTAACCAACTAGATAAACAAAGACGCAGAGATCTACAAATTGGGTACATTCCTCTTGTACTGGTACAATGGAGGATCTAAAGTGAGAACCCACAAGCTCATGCAACGCACGTCTAAGCTCATGCAGAAGCTCCACTTTCCTTCCCTATCTGGCTGCCAGATTAGATCCCGAAAGTCCCATCCGGGAAATAGGTTGCTCCATCCTACCCCGGACGACCCCGGAGTCCCGCGTTTCCGGATGACCTCTCCAAGATCCCTCTTGCCGCTGGCTATCAACATGGAGGGTGTAGGGGGCCTCGAAGCAAGGGACTGGAGGAAGTAAGGCCTCAGTCAGGATTACAAGGGAGCATAGGCTCTGTCTTAAGGAACATTCAGGGCTTCACTAGGGGTGGCTGTTCACAAAGCTCCTGTCCCAGCTGTACCAGCTAAAGGTGTAGATCTAGCTTCCAGGGTCAAGAGTTGGGGGCTTAAAGTTCAGAGAGTTTCTGGCATGTAGAGGTTGGAAAACAACATGTAGGTTGTGTTACCAACTATCTATCATTGATTTCTCATGTGGGGTTATCATGTTCATCAATTTATGGTGTTTATCAAATGCTTTTTTTGTCTCATTTGTCGTGTGGTTGTCCTTTGGGACAATCATTGGTTTTGTCAAGCCTATACCTCAAGCCCCCAAATCTGATCCGGAAATCTAAACCTTAAAGTCTGAGGCCCCCGTGCCCTCCGGCAGGGCAGAACATGAGCGTCACGAAGCTGTCTTCTTGAACACTGGCGACTCCGTCGCATCTAATCCCTGAACCCTAAACTCTAAGTCTGCCAGCCCAGCTAGCTTTCAGAGCAGACCATAAACATCGCAGATACTCAATTTCGCCTATTGCAGCGAAGCCAGGATGTGATGCGGCAAAGATGGCTGGTTAATATGCTGTGCTCTATCCACACCTCCGACAATTAGTTCCTTGTTGGGGCACTGGTCCAACGGTTAAAGCTCAAGGTGTTGCTTTCAAAGCTTGAGCATGATCTTGTGGTTTCTTCCCCCTCAGGCCTACAAACCTAACGCTAAATGTTTCACGCTCGGGCCTGTAGCCTTGTCCCCCATAGCATCCAAGTTTGTCTAAAAAACAACTACATGCAGTAAGGCATCTAGTAGGTTCGGCAGGTGGATGTGTTTGAGGAATAGTCAGCATGTTCATGGAATCGCTTTCCAGATTCGGAATTTCTGAGATCGCCCTATCCGTGGCTGCTTATCTCGCTTCTTATTCATTCCGGCTGTTGAAAATTGGGCACTGTATGGCCAGCTTCAGACTTCAGATTCCCTAACACGCTTCGGACTCGCTGCACGGAGAGAGCACAGGTGCTTGCACTAGAGGCAATGAGCGTGTCCTTGCGTTTCCAAGTTTGCTGTAGAGCAAGACTCTGGATCCTACAGTAAGGCTTGGGGAAGCTTGATTAAGAGGTTTGCAGGGTCCAGCCCGCGGCGAGCCGCTGAACGAGCAAACTGGCACCAACTTACTGCCCTGCGGAGCTTAAGAGCTGTTGCTTCACACGTCTTCTCTACCCAGAACCAAGGCATGGGGCGATCTTACGGGCACTGCAAACGCTCACAACCCTTGCAAGACCCTGCGACACCACAGAGGAAGCACACGTAATGATTGGATTAAGCGTCCCATTGGACGATAGCATTGCATTACAAGGCCTGGAGTGGAGACAGTGGTACCTCAAGGTGGGCCACTCGATGAACAGCCAGCCGGAGCATTCCTCAGCAATCAAGCTGATATCCTTGTACGTTTCATTTAGGGAGACTGAGACAGCTGTCGCCCACTTTGAAGCACCCCTGCGGCCAAGTAATTTCATTTACGCATAAGCACTTGAAGACTTCTGTCGGAGCCCGTCAAGCTCAATGTCTTTGCTCAAGCGCCATAACGTGTCCAGCCTTTGTCGCTGGCAGCAGTGTCCCCTGCAGAAGGACCTGTGCAGAGCAGTGCACGCGGTGCACGCTGCACCGCTAGCCCAGTAGTCGGTCTGGCTCTTCTGTATGCTTACAAATCGCCATCAAGGTGCAACACTTGGTGTATGATCTCCATAACCTGTGCCGAAGGCCGAAATCTTAAAACTGAGACCAACACAACATGCACATGCAGTACCGTAATGCGTGGCAGGGAAATCCACATCGCTACGAAGGAAATCCAGCAGAAGCTCCATTGCTTCAAACCCGCAGCTGACATCCTGCACCCAATAATCCACTAGTCCATGCTAAGAGCCAGCAAAGACGCGGTCGCAAGGCAGACGGCAAGACTTCTGTGCGGCATGCACTATTAGAAGCCCCTTTCCGAGCGCACTGCTGTGACGCAGAAGCGGTTTTACATTGCTGCTACTGCTACTGCTACTGCTACTGCTACTGCTACTGCTACTGCTACTGCTACTGCTACTGCTACTGCTACTGCTACTACTACTACTACTACTACTCCTACTGCTACTGCTNNNACCACCACCACTACTACTACCACCACCACTACTACTCCATGAAGCCTACATACTGCTTCTGATTGGCGTTCAATATTCTTGAGTGATACTCTTGTCAGGACTTTTCCTGCTGCTACTAGGGACAGAGATGGACAGTACAGTCTACCAACAATAAGTCTGGGACTGGTTTTGGATATGCAGTTATGGAACTTCGTGAAGGAAGCCAAATAGGATTGTGGAGCCCCTATAATACACCTTTAGCTGATTTAACTGATGAATCCCCAAGAAGGAAGTTCCGCGCTTTGTGCTGGAGACGGCGCACACGTTTTCCTGAGACAGATTTTTTTTGGCGAAACTCTATATAAGCTGCCATTTGGGTTGAGGTCAGGTGAGGTCACTGCAACTTGGCCACGTGTATGTATGAACTCCGAAAGCTCCGGCGTCACTCTCGAGCGAAGGAAGGTCACGGTCCCTTGATTTCAACTGCTCGGGGACTGGGTCAATATGAGATCATGCTTAACTCGGAAGAGGCAATAAATGATATAATGAAATTACACCATCCCCTCCATGTCTTCCCCGCCCCTGAAGAGGCCCTGGAGCATCTATCAAATCTAGAGCCTTTTTACAAACCGGAGCATTCCTACTGACCTAGCTGCAGTCAGGTAGCGCAAAGTTTAGAAAAGAGCACCCACTTTAGCGGACCTGTTATCAAGAATCTCTTTCATGGGGACTAATGCCTTACAGTCCCCTAGCGCCTGAGGAAAAACAACCAGTAAGAAGATTGTCCAACAGAGGGGATTTGCAGTGCTGCATCAGTATCAATGAAGCAGTTACTGCTGTGGTCGCAACATGTTGCAACTCTGGGGAACGAGATTGCGGTGGCGCTCATACCATCTTTCCTGAACATGTGACACGGCTAAGAAAAACGGACCTGGGCTTTTTCGAAATACACATGTGATGGAACGCTGGGACGTAACTTGCACCACATCCTTCCTCAGCTTGGCCCAAACCTCATGGGTACCCAAGCATCTACTGCGCATGCTGTGAATTGCAGCGTTGGATCCCAGCGCAGGCGGTTTGTTTTTATGGAGGGAAGCTGTGGCATGGAAACAAACTTGAAGACCTAGGAGTTCACTGCCGCCTTCTGCCAAACAACACTGCCACCCTATCGTCGCATTTACCGCAGCGCCGCCACCGCCATCGTCACCGCCACTGCGCTTTAAGGGATTTGAGTGGGGTGCACTGTTCATGTTGTGGCGTCTAGGCCACATACACAGAAAATCGGTATGGGGGCGTTGGCGCTTTCAATGGTCTGACGTACTTGCAGTCTTCAAGGTCGAAGGCTTGGGGACAAGAAGTTGCAGTTGGTTGCAACAGTGCCTAGAGGCCTAGAATGAATACAGAAGCACCCAACCAGAACATGATGGTACCTTTCCTGCATGCTATCTACTTCAGGATGAGTATGGCGACGTCTAGCCCCATGGGCCATGACTATGTTGGCATGTTACCACCCCGAGATTGCCAAAATGCGAGGCATCTAACCTTTTCAAAACCTGCGCTGTGCGCGCCTTGCGCGCCTCAGGTCCCAACGCAAGTCCAGGTAGGAAATGGGTTGGGCTCACAACGACCTGCAGTCCTCCTACACTGCATACCCTAAGCCCAAGAAAGCAAATCAGGTCCTGTGAGCCAGCACCCTCCCTTGGATAACGCCGCCCAAGCCTTCTTTCGAGACTTGCAGGTCGCTGAGTTCAGGACTTAGGGATTTTGGCTTTAGGAACATACCCCTTGAACGCTAAGTCCTTTGGGATATGGCAGCCCGTACCGATCACTGTCATATGGCCCCCGAGATTCTCGGCTTCAGACAAGGACCTTCGGAACTCAAATTCGAAAACCCGATGAAGTCCCAGCTTCCGAGCCTCATCGAGCCCATGAAAGCTGGAGGAGGGAAGACTGAGGGTTTAGGTGTTGGGGATGTCTGATGAAGGAATCCCCGCACAACTTCATGCAGATTCTCACCCCACATGCTCTAAAGCGCAGACTCTGAACACTGCGCGTTCTGAAGCGGGCTGCAAGCCGAAAAAATTTCGTGTGGAGGCTGTGGGCGGCACGAAAATGAATTAAAAGGGAAGTTCCCTGACTGTGGATTTCTCGAACGCTGACTAACTAGATCTGTTAGCGTCCAGTCTAGGCTACTAGCTGAGCCAATGGTGTAGAACTCAGTCCTTGGGGCTAAGGAAGACAGGATAGTGCGACTTTGCAGGCGTCAAGGTAGGACATTTTGGCTGGGGTCCTTTCCAGTCCTTCCCGTTTCCCCGGACCTGGATGGATTTAAGGTGAGCTGTTCCGCTTGCGCGTGTTGACCCCTTGTTTTCACTACAACGTCAATTGGGGTCCCGTATGAATGTCAATATCAAATCTCATTACATCTCTCTCAAACTGACAGGAAACTGGCTTGAAGACGGAGAGATCTCCATGAAGGCTGGGATTCGAGCTGCATCACCAAATTTTGTATGCAGTCCCGACATTGACAAACCTATGTGTAGGCACACACACACACAACAAACACGCACCGTCACAGTGCTTCTGGGCCCGCTTGCAAGCAGCGTAGGGGATGGCTTGAATCAGTATTACGATAGACATAAAAATGTCGCGGGAACCTCCCACAGGGACAGCGCCCTGCTGGAAAGCACGGGCACTATCGCCAAGCATTTTGAAAACATGTTGTGTCGTGCCCAGCAGCTGCAGCATGCTGATATTCGGTATACTTCGGATTAAGCTCTAACAGCTGGCGTAGAAGATTTGGTTGTCTGTCCTGCTTATCAGTCCCGGCAGGACAGCAATGTTTATGGCGTTGGGGGCTCGGAGTTTAGAGTCTGCCTCAGTGGACAACGGCCTACTGACACGTATACTGCAGTTTCGTGCAACAACCCGGCGGATTTTGAGCGATGGAGAACTCGAGCGTGTAGCATGCTGAGGTTTAATGTCAGGGATGATAACGAAGCTTAAGGTCCAGTTCCGGGCTTTTGAATTTGGGGTTTCGAGGATTGCTCCTATAGCCTACAGTAAAACCCAAGATCCGAATAATGCCAAAACAACTAACCTAGCTCACTGAAACTGCCTGGCCTGCAGAAACACGAACTAGGTAGGTACATTACGAAACACACGCTTGTCAAAAATGATAACTACGAGGGATTATAGGATATTACCGGGCTACGCCTTGCTGGAAGCTCCTGCCCTTCAACCTTCGAATCCCAAGCCGTTGGTCCTCAACTCCGAACCTCTACCAAAATCCCTAAACTTGGTTGTGCGCTCTCCCAATGTTATACCCTCCCCAGCCTCAGCCACAGGAGGGGTGGGGGGGGCTTGGTCCTCTCTCGTAATCTCTACACATCTCTATACACTCCCTTGTGTTCTCCACAACTCCCTAAACTCTACGAATCTCTATATAATTTGGAGAGTTCCCTCTCTAGCACTGCTTACATATTGTTTTTTTTTACATAATTCTTGTCATCAATCCTCAGACAGTATCCCATGGGCCGTCAGCGTGCAACCATAAACAAGTGAAACATATCCCTTTGCATAACCCCATATCACCCCAAATGTTTTCATAGGTAGCCCTTGCAAAGCCCTGCATGCCTGAATATATATTAGCACTTCAGGCCGATGTTCGACAAATACGGCTCTAGGAGCAGAAGGCTGCAGGCGTTCAGAGGGTTTTTTGTCGAGCTCTTTACGTCAAGGATCCTGCTGGAAACTCTTTACATCTAGGGATTTTGGTGCTATCGGGTATCTTTGAGACATATAGCCACAACAATCCCAGGCCCTATTGCACTGCTTCCACATCGCCTGGCCAGCACTAGTCGCGCCTCTCCTGGACAGTTGAAGGGGTTTGCAGTTCAGGGCTTTGGAAAGTCTTCGGCAGAAGTCATGCAGGAGTTGCTTGTACCCCGCTTGACCGGCGACAGGCATTGATGGTGAGGTGTTTACGCTGGTGGGACGTCAGAGAGGCCAAATGCCGCAGTATCAGCAGCCTGCGGCATGTGTATCGGGTATTGGTCGTGTTCACTAACGACACATGAAATACTGCTATCCATGCTTAGCCAGCTAGGGTGCTTACCTGAAGCAGAAGTTCAGTGCTTGAGGCCTTAGGTGACTTTTCAGCTTTCCCGGATCCTCCATTGTAATGCCTGAATCTTGAGCACTACATCTTGTTGCAACATGTGCCCAGTACCCAGAACATCAACTGATGCTGAAGAGATCACACAGTACAGATGCCCCCACCTTGCACAGCTCGAACCCCAAATGCAATAACAAACCCAGGAATTCTACCCCCCTCAAGTTGGATGAAGAGAGAAGCTCGTTTTCATGGATCCATAGGATCAGAGAGCAGAAGCACTGTTGATAATCAAGAATCCAAGCTGGCTTCCGTTATGATTGGCGGAGGACTGAATGACCAGGAAAGACAGCAACACCGTGTTTTTCAGGACGAACGAATGGCCAAACAAAGATTCGAAAACTCACGCTTACCTACATGAGCGCAGCGCGGCCAGAACTCTTGATCGAATCAAGCGGCCACCAAATACTCGACCCCAGTCCCGGAAACGCCCTGAAGCTGAATCCCATCCCTGAACTTCCTTTCCTCAAATTCTCCCATCCTGTTCAATTCATGGGGGCTCCGGCCCTATCCTGCTTGGAACTACACATTCATCCTCCGTGTATATGTACATAGTGAATAGGTCTCGAAACCCTTCTATTACATACCAGAGAAGGAATGAGGCACAGAGAAGCAGCGCAAGCCCTCATACCCCAAGCCCTACACCAGGCCTTTGTCTGCATCATGGCCTCTAGGGATCACAAAGAAATATCTAAAGAATAGCCTGAAGTCCTAAATGATTCTCAGGTCTGTCCTTTGGAGAGCTGAGAGCGACAGGGGGGGGAGCCACAGCGTAAAGTAGTGTTCCTGCAAGCACCTCCAGCCACATGGTTGAACTTTTGCTAAGAGTTGGTCTTAGTGCTTGTTGTTGATTACTGAAGAACCTTCTGTTGCTAGTTTTTGACCGTCATGCACATAACACGAATTTTTGGCAGGCATGACACTGATGGCAGCAGAGCATCCATGCGTATCAGCTCTATCATTCCCCAAAATTATCTCTCTATTCCATTCCTTCATTCCTTACAGGCCGCCACTAGGATGTGATTCCCGGATCCGTGCTTACCTCACATGTACCCATGAGCCCGTGGCATTGACCTGAGCGGAGGCTCGCGCGTCATGACCAACGGAAATTGAGTAGTGAACTTTCCTCTTCAAGGACTTGCCTCTTTGTTGTCCAATTTGCTGTTTCCTACCCTTCCTCCTTCTCTCCTGAAACTCTTCAGGATATTTGATTGAAAACTCTCGAGCAGAAACCCCATGTACATAGATACCGAGACACGTCTCGACGTTCACACACGCACACCCACACACTGAAAATTACCATAAGGTGTACTGCACGGTGTACTCCACACAGCGCTTTGGAGGCATGCAGTAGACGTCAAGCCTGTAGAGTTACCGGTCCCAAACAGGCTCGGAAGGACTTGAAAACTGGATTCGTGATAGGATTTGAGCCTGGCTTCCAGGATTCTAGATACTGCCTGGAAGTAAATTTAGGGGCCTGGCTTCGGGAGTGAAAATTGCACTTCGAGAAAAACAACTTCCTTGCACCCAAACAGCCAGTACCCAAAAGACCAAAACCCGGAGAGCCATGCGCCCGCAACTCCAAGGCTGAAACTGCAAACCGGAAACCCGGCAAATTAAATTCTCAGTTCACTAAACCTCTCACTCCAACACCCTGAGCACCGCGATTGCGCCCAGCCAATGCAAGCCGCCAGGTGCCTGGACAAAGTCATTCAACAGGTTAGGCTTGATGAGTCAGGTGTAGCTGTTGAGGTGTAGAGCTTAGATCTTTGGGTGTGGGGAGCTCTGCTTCCCGGAGTGGCGGTGGTGCACCGGTGTAATACAAAAACGGAAGAAGGTTATACAGGGTTCTCCAGCGATGATCGAGATTTGGAGTTCGGGCGGTAAATTTCCTGCAGATAAAGAAAGATAATCGAGATTAGTTCTGAAAACAATGGCGCATGCTTATATGGTAACGAGTTTGCGGTAGTGAATCTTCAAGGCTCGCGGCGTAGTTTCGGCCAGATATCTACTTACTGGTGGTTAGTAGGGAATAAGGGAATATGTTATATAGGGATTATATATGGATTATATTCCCTTACTTCCTACTAACCACCAGGAAGTCTAGTAGCATCTTGGTCCTTGAGTGCCTGAGGCTTGCCAGCAACTCTTGTGTAAAGCCCTTGGCAGATGGGAGGGCCAGCCCCATGCAATTGGTAAAAAATAGATCTAGATAGAAGGTCTTTGAAGCTTCTGGCCCTTCTCTGGGAAGCCTTCATAATAATTGCCACATGTTTTGAGGGTATGTACGGGAACCACACTTGTAAGAAAGAAACACTTCTGAAACTCAGAGAAATCCAAAAAATCTTTCCTACAGTCCCCTTATCTATCTTCATAATGAGGACTATGCGGACATGTGGAAAGACCTCCTTGGCCCCGCAACCCTAACAGAAAGACACCGCCTGCACCTCAAGAAGGGACGAAGATCGCGCTTAGATACCGAGGTAGGGGCAAGCTGCAAAATCCGGAACCCTGAGTCCTGTCATGCAAAAACTACATTAAACTACCAGACCTCAAGCCTCAACATTCCAACATTCTAATTTACTGAACCTCTGAGCTCTTACCGCAACGGGCCTCTTCGGCAAGAAATGCAGCAGAAATTGCGAACGATATCTGGCGGTTGTTGAGTTCGTGCTTGGCGGGCTAGTGATTACAATTTGGTGCACGAGCAATCGTCTTCAGGCTCCAGAGTGGCATTTTGAACTCTTGTGCTTTAGGTCTCGAGGGGCTTGTGCTCAACGGCCGCCAACATCAACTCGCTTCTCGAACCGAGGAAGACATTGAACCCTAGCTTAGAGCCCGACCAGCAGCCAAAACCCTGCTGCCAACGTCCTCCACTCCCCCAATGCGAAGGCAGGTTCTTAAAGTCTGTCACCTTTTGCGAGGACTGGCGGCTTGAGTGCAAACAGGCTTTTGGACTTGTGGCAATCCTAATCGGTCCAAAAAAAAATGCACTTTCTCTTGAAGTTTCCTATAGCTCTTGTTTGTGCATAATGCGGAGGACACGGAATATGTCTTGCTGGCAGTCAGACTGGCTGACCTTCCGGCATGCTCTGGATAAAGGAGGCGCGCTTTCAGCGCAGATCTTGGAGTCTGGAGTATGGCAGCGAGTATAGTATGGTATAGTAGTACGTTACATGGGGTTTAATAAACTAGATCAGCAAAAGGGCAATGACGCTACTTATGATTGAGGTAAACGCTACGAGGCGGTAGGCCCCAAGCCTGGAACAGGTTAACAAGCCAGGCCCACGAACCGCTGAAACGTCAGGATGAGGTTGGCTGTCAAGGCCTGAAACGAGTGACGCGGCAGTTCTTGGTTGTGTAATTTTAGGGACACAAAACACATCAACACAGCCCAAGGAGGAGAGATGTTCGAGATGTCTCTATGTTCATTGTGTAGGTGCTTGGATTAACTTAATGTGTAGCAGTGTACAAGGGCTGCAGCTGAGGATCAAACGCAACGTATGCAAGGCTCAGCGCTGACAGGGCCATATGAGAACAAGCATGGTCGACCACCGTTACTGAGTCTAGTAGTACTATCGTTGATGATGTACCTCTGTCATACATGTGAATGCAACCACGTTGAACCTAAACATGCTATGTCGGACTGCCTTTCATCAAGAGTCAGTGAGATTGTTGATTCAGGTTTGGCCCCTGAGAGGATGTTTCAGCCTCAGTGCGCAGGATTCGAAGCCTCTAGCATCTGGCTTGTAAATGCTGTGGCCTTGAGCTTTGCGGCAGGCTCCTGGCGATGTTGTCTGAGCGCGGATTAAAGAGACGCCCCCTTCCAAACAAGACCCGACAGGTGGTATACCTTTTGGTTGCAATGCGAAGCTAGGCTGGCACTGCGGACAGCGACCCGGCTTTGAAGCAAACACCCTTCGCAATCAAAGTGAAGAGTAAAAAGTATGCAGATGCTAGGAAGATGTCGCGGAACTCACTGTGGCACACTCATCGTTTCCAAAGATACCGAAGCCTCTTTTAGTGGCCTCTTAACCTGAGATGCTCCTGCTCCTACATGGGTAGGGCGATAAACACGTAGTAGCCGTTGTATCATCACTCTTCCAATTTCAACTCAACTCTTCTAATGCAAAGCGGCGGAAGTTCTCTCGATGAGATGGGTGATGCAAAGCCTGCAGCCATAGTCCATGACCTTCAGAGTCGAAGGAAAATCTTGGAAGCCTACACCTACCTTGGATGCCAGATGTAGGGCCATATGTACATAAATATATATATATATACATATATATATATATTCGTTATGTATTTCTAGTTATGTCTATTGTATATTTCTGTATTTTTACATGGTCAGGGAAGGCTCGCCTAGCTATAGACTGGGCACCTGATCAGAAGGTCGCGTTCCCAAGAATGTTGTTTCTTGACTTTTGTTGTGTACATTTTCCTTCTCATCAGATCGGATCGCCATGCCTCATGAACAAGGAAATGCCCAGTCGGGTTCTGTGTTGTCGCTCCACTTTCTGCTACTACTGTTGTGTGGGAGCGAGCCGGTGCAGCCCATTAACTTCCCGGTAGTCAGTGAAGAATGGATGAATGGACCCCTACAGTAGCCCCATATAGATTCGCCGCTAGCATGTTGGTTGGGCAGTCGCTGTCAAGCAGTCCGTCATTCGAACCCCCACCCCAAACCTCAGTCCACAAGTTGCTGGAAAGGGCTCAGCTTGACTTCACCCTTCGCCCTCTCGCACTTGTGTTAAGCTAAGTAAAATCTACAAAACAGCAGCAACGATCATTCTGACAATAACAAGTCATGCGGAAAAATCTGCGATGCAAAAATGATCAGAACGATGCAGCATACCTCTGGACTCATTGCCATCAAATCCTTAATCCTCATCCCAAATCAGCCTACCCCCAAAACAAGTGCTTCAAGAAACTAGGGATTCTGGCTGGGGGCCCCTTCCAACAAGGACACTAGAGCTTGGGGATAAAAAAGGAAACCTCCGTCTTAGAAAACCCAAATCCCCTAAACACTAAGGCAGCGACGGTATTTAGGGCTAACAGCACCCATGGACCAGGCCAAGCAAAGGTAGCGGCACCTGTCAGATGTTCTCGGGGACCTACTACCGCAAACTACCACCAAACTCTAAAACAGCGCTAGACCCTCAATGACCCTGAAAACAACAAACCCTCAACTCTGAGACCCTAAACTCCGTTTGAACCGTTCGATATAGGATCCATTGTCACATCTTTCCGTATCACGCTCCACGTACGACCATACAAGACAGCCCTAAACAGATCTGCTGAATGATGCCAGGGAGGGCTGGAGTAGTGAATCCACGCATCCCCGTGTATGCCCCGGTGAGGGTACCTGTATGAGCACCCCCCTTCCCCTAAGCGTGGGTAAGGCAGATGGCTTCTCCAAAATTTCGCAGTACTCAGTACTCCCGAGAATAGGGGTACACGGGGGGGGGGGGGGGGGGCGCAAACGAAACAACTCGAAGTTTGCGGCCTGCAAAAATTCGGCGGCTGTACTGGATTTTGGAGTGTCCTGGGAACTTGGTGATGTTTTTGAAAATGGCTTGTGGCTGAGCGCGGCAATACAGGCCATGGCTGAAACCAGCAGCCCGCATCCCAGTACGGCTTAGGGGTTACAATCTGCAGGGTTTTTGGGTTGAAGCTCATTCGCAAGCAACCGTCAGGGATGCTAGTTTGGGACGCTGGTCTTGGGCTTGCCAGGCTTGCGCTCCAAATCTGTCGTCAAGTCTTTGTGAGCCCCGCGTCCTTACAGAAGTCGCTTCAGGAACGCATTCCCACATACAGTGACCAGACTTTGAGACGCCTTCAAGGGCACCAAAACATGATTGCCCACAGCGCGGCATCTCTTGAATAGACACCCACGCAAGACAGACGCCTAGCCTAAGAGACCTGTAAACGAAAAGTCCCGGAAAGCCAGCCGGTTCCTTCTTTCACCGCGGCTCCACCCATGTGGTAGGTTGCAATTCTGGTAAGCGCAGTTGCAGGGTTTGTCCAGGGCTTGAACTTCCAAGGAAAACTGCAAGGCAATGGCTGAGAGGCCATGCTAAAGCCCAAGCCGTCATCCCAATGATTCAGAATCCTACAAAACTCGGCATCTTGCAACCGGATCTCAAATTGACCTACGACCTCGGGGTAATACTTACCTCATGACCAATTTTTTCTGCGCCCAGGTGATTCCCCTAGAAGCTTGCATACCCGACAGACCCAGCCTAATCATTCAGGTTTATACCTGGGCCCTCAGCTCTAGGCCCTGAGGCCTGAAAGCCAGCGCGCACCATGCGTCGCCACCGGCCCTGCATGCAGTAGCACCTGGGGCAAGGTTGTGTGGGAACCTGCTTGGCTAGTTTGGATCCTTCGCGGCTATTCAGGGTTTGCTTGGGGAATGATGGTATATAGTATAGGGGAGTTCCAAGTCAAATACCAAGGGATCTATGCAAGTAGACGCACGAACAGGCCAGGAAGTTGCAGGGTACTGAGCGAAGGCAATAAAAGCCTGTAACAAGGACAACACGTTAACAAGTACGACATTTCGAAGCGTCCAAGGTCTGCTTGCCTGGATTCTGGGCCTAGGTCAGACGCAGTTCACGGAAGACCTTCTACTGTGGCTCCTGTCTTGGGAATACCTAGTTTTCTTTGCAACAGGCTGCTGACGACATAGCCACGTTATCTTGGCCAGGCGGAATGCTTATGAAGCACCCTAAAAAGTTCCTGTGTGACTTCGTACGTTGCATTAGAAAAGAGCACGGTCAAAATGAACCCAGAATCCACGGTTGCACAGACATTTCATGGTTTGGGCTATGAGGCCTACGGTGAATGGCGGAAAATCTTGCACCACTCCAGAATGTACCATGATTCCCACTAGTTGTGCTTTATGGGATGGCACAAGATTCACGCAGTGACATCATGTTTCAGAAAGTGAGAAGCACTGGCCGGAAAGGCGGGACATCATTCATGGGGTCTCCATACCTGTAGAAGTACGTACACACTTATGGGCTCATACTCTCTCCAAGAGAAAGCGAGTGCCAATCTTGGGGTCCCTCTAAATTGAACCCCTATGTGCAGAGGAGGCACTGCAGGAAGGCCCAAGACGCTTCGAAAGAAAAGAAGCTCCTCAGAAAGAGTAGCTATGGAGGGCTAAGGTTATCAGTAAGTCTGTGGACTGCAGGTCTAGCTGGCCTCTTCTTCTGGGATATTAGAGCGTATCACTGCTTGCATGTGCGGTCATGCTCTACCTACATCATCCTAGATCCTAACACGAATCGGGTCGGAGCAATTCTGAAAGCATCCGAGACTCCGGACGGCTCTGTTCTGCAAGCCAAGGTTGGCACTTCGCAACTTCTGTAAGATTGCACTAACGAGTACCCATCACACCACAAGAAATGAGCGGCGCGAAAGTCATTGTGAATGATAAGGGGCTCCTTCATGCTCTTGATTGCATGGCCCCGATAAGTGTGGAGAAGCTTCCCGAACAATGAAAACACCGCCAACCTACTTTTGCAGTCCAGACTTAGAGTCGAAGCGTCCCAACCCTGTGATTGCTTCCTGAGCTTTATACTTCTCAGCATACGCAAGACCATGACCCTCCCCAGAGATTGATGTAAGTGCGGTGCATTGCACAGACCGTTACACTGAAAGGATGCCCGTCAGCAACTACATACCAGAATGTTGTCGTCCCCTAATGGCCACTGCTCGGAGGCTGATGCGTAGGTACAAGTGAGCTAAACGTACGATCCGTGCGCTAAAGCGTGGCCCCACGTTGAACATGCAGCTTGGGTAAAACGATGGACATTGTCATCTGTAAGGGGCTCTGCTGATAGAATCGAATCTACGTAATGATCCAGGATACTTTGCAGACGAGCGTCCTCCACAGGTATAGCGCAAGTTTTCGACCAGTGCTCCTGCCAAGCACTTTGGCGAAACAAATCTCTAAGACATTGCTTGCAGCTTGTCCTGCAGCCACTCACCAGATTACATACTGTCAGAACAGCCCAGGGCAGAGAAGTTGGTTCCAATGCAAAGCGACACCGTCGTCTATTGGAGCCAACGGAACTGGTTTGCGGGCTTTCAGCTGGGGAGTTTGCTCAAAACGCAAGGCTCTGACTCTGGGTGAGGTGTTGAGCCTCAGAGCCTCAACCCTTGATGCAGCTGCCGGATTATTTGAAACAAGGCTTTGGGCACTGTTTATGCTCGTATACACGAGTAGAAATGGTGAATAGCGAAGCTCCTGCCAATTCTGATATGCTGGGGACATTGGTCCATAAGGGCCTTCAGTTTTGGTCTAAAGTCCACAGATACTGCCTTCGTAGCACATAGTTGAGTAAAGTGGTGGGCCCTGGGGTATTCCTTCTTGAACTGTTTTCTCAATTTGGGCAAGCGTGCTTGGAAAATTCCATGGCCGTGGCCCCGTTAACAGCAACGCATTTTGTTGGAAGAACCACCTAAGGCGCGAGAGGTTGGGTTGAGAGATTTTTCGAGGCTCTCCTTAGAAGGTGTCTTCCATTTGTACTTGGGATCTGGGGCCTGGGGCCATCGTGTCTATCTATGCCCCCCTTATGTTGCACAAATTTGCACAAGACACGATGCAGTCTCAATATGGCTCTCCTAAACCTAAGCCCCTGAATAAACCTGCCATGAACCTCTAATCAAGAGGGTGTACCCTGGTAGCACGGATCCGCCTGTGCCAGCGCGCCCCCAGCACGGCTCAACAAGGCTCCCGCAAGGAGAAGGATTCCTGCATCAGACTTACTCGTGGTAAGTGGCGAATGGTAAGAATCGAAACTAGTAGATATCGGTTACGGCTTTGTACTTGGTAGGGGTAAAACGTCGTTTTGCTTTTTTTCATCCCTAAAACCATTTCTTCATCGCTACTCACCACTTGCAAGCAGACGGCCATGTACCTTCCCAAGCACTTGGTGCAGTCTCTAATGATGAACATGCTATGCTACAGAAGATGTAACTCTTGCGTTTTCTCACCGAGGGCCAGAATGCTAGCGGTTAGGTCATTGTCAGCCATGCGCTGGAATGGGTTTGGAAGAAGTGCATGCAAGCTGTCCACAGAGCATCCTGTATAGCCCGAACCCAAAAAAACTATCCCTGCGATGTTGCTTAATTTCAGGCGAAATGAAGGCCAACGACGCGTCTACACGCAAGAAAGGCCACTCCCCGAAAAGGTTCTCATACCAGGAGAGGCTGTGAACTCCAAGACACCCAAGACACAGTGGAAACCGGGGTCATCAGAACGCAACCATACATGGGGTTTCTCGAAAGAGGGGGCTCTTGGGACCTAGGAACTCTCCTTTCCCACTAAGTATTTTTGAGCCCGACAGATTTACCAAGGCATCCTGCACCAGACTCTCTCAACTGAGACCACGCGGAAATCTCAGCGGTCGAAGGCTTCCACTGCATCACCCCACAGCCAGCAGTACAGTTTTGCTCAAGGAAGCGCAATGGAACGCTAGCTGAGAAACCTCAGATGAATACCCCATACCACGGGCCCAGATCGCAAATGCCAACCCGTAATCCATACCCCAGTCTTGATAAGACACCTGACCCCCCATACACGAATCGCAAAACAGCTCGTAATTCTGATGCTTGAAAGTTTCCCTTGGCCATACAAATGCACAAGTGCAAGGATGAAATCTTGGGCCTTAGGCCCCAAGCCATAAAACGACTGCTTGCAACCTGAACCCAAACTTCTCAGTCCTAGAATGCAGCTTGAGAAGTTCTGGTCGCGAGCATGGTCATCATTTGGGGCGGCTCCAACCGCAGTGAGCAAAAGAAGCCCTCGGACGGCGGAGCTTCATTGAATCTTAAGGTGGTTATAGGGTCCCCTTCTGAAGGGCCTGTGACTTGGGGAGTAGGTGTGCAAGTGCAAACTTCCTAGACTAATGCTGGAATCTGGCACATATATCCCCTGTATGCACTCAAGAAAGCAAGGTTGAAACTTACAGAAATCTTGAGCGAGGAATCGCAAGATGCTTATGCCTTCCGCCTATTACCTGGAAGGTTCCATACAATCTCCAGACATCGGAGAAGACGTAGTCACGTAGGAAGCCATACAGTGATTGCGCGGCTTGTTGTGGAATACTATTTGCAGTTGCTCAGGCTTTTACATAAAAAACATCTACTTCTGGGGGCGGCTACGGCTTAGTACAGGTTTGCCGGTAAAGGTAGTTGATGCCAGCTGGCCTGTAGGGCAATGGGCTTGCAGGTTTAGGGTTCACGGAGTTTACGTTTAGAGTTTAGAGTCTAGAGACTCGGGTCTACGGTCTGGGGCGTAAGGTTTTGCAAAGCACGGGCTGGAATATTTGGGGTCGGCCCTTGGCGTCAGAAACTGTAGATAACAAGGAAGATTGCCAGCTACGGGCATAGTGGTATTGCTGATAATTCAAGCCTATGCCAGAAGCATTGAAAGGTCTCAAAGTGATGCTGCGGTGGTGGTGTAGTACCAGGTCCACCACATAGCAGACAGGGATTCTCATCTGCTTTCTGAGGGGCATTCGCGCATTTGCCCACTGCTTGAATCACTTGCCATCTTGGCAGTGAGACCGCTTTGCATGGAGAAGCAGCCCCTTGCAGGAAGGACCTACTCCTTCGGGTTATGTGCCTACCCAGGAATACTCCACACCCTGTACCACTCCAGGTTTGGAAGAAGTGTACATTTAGTTTAGGCAAGATGCCCGCACAGAAGGTTAATGGATGCCAAGGGGCCAAAAGACAAAAGAAGGACTGCTGCCAACCTGCCCATGCTTGGCAGTGCTTTGTGCTTTGTCATGCAGCGAGCTGCTCTTCAGAATGCGGTATTGGATGGAGGATTGGATGGAATTGAGGGCTCACGGCTTAGTTTTTATTCTTGCAATGGAGGATCAGGACAAGCGAATGCTTGTGTGCATGGACACTAAATATGCTGTTCTGCGGCCCAAGCCCGCAGCTTCGCAGCTGAAGTCTTTAAAGCTACTATAATCGCACGTGCAAAGCCCATATGTACATACATATACACATTATATATATATATGTTTGTATATATATATATGATACCGTTAAGCGAGCGTAGAAACTGTTTGTCATACTGTAGATACATAGACAGATCACTGTCTATTCAGTCTGACATTCTATGTGCATGTGTGCATGGATCATCGAACGTTCATGTTCGGATCGGCTACAATCAAGTTCTGAAGACTGAAGGCTTTGGCCATTACGCGTGAGGGCGCCAAAGCATGAAGAGCACAAGCTTCCCCGAGCAGAAGGGTCCCTTTAACACTCAGGACACATGATAAGATTGGGATAAGCGGTGTTGGATCTGGGGCGAACCCCTTTGCAGAAACGGATCCAAATTCGTGTTAGACAGATGTGCTTGGATCTGAATCACAGAATTTCTCAATGCAACACACTGCTGGAGTTTGTCCGAAAAGCATTTGAACAAACACCTGCAGCTAGACCCCCAATTTGGAAATCCAGTGTAGTCTACATAACCGCAATTACTTAGAACTCAAGGGAACCTTGTCCCATGGGCCAACCAAACCAAAACGACATAAAACATGTCCTTCTCTGTTGGTCCATCTGAAGAGGGTAGCGACGGAGGTTCACAGGCCTCACTGTATAGGCTCGGTTAGAAATTTTACGTGGGGCAGATCTTGAACCCAAACTGGGTAATCCAAGTAGGACCCTCCTGGCGAGGAAGCCAAGAAGCTGCTGCAGGCCGTATTGTCGCTTTAGGAGAAGCTTGCCCAGCAAAATGTTTGCAGCGAGGTTGCCATTCCTTGTCAACACAAGCGTTGTTTGTGAACAGGGACGGCGGCAAGCTTATGAAGGGTTTAGAGTGTCTCCTGTGACTACCGCGATTGCCACCACTCATAGGACCAGCGAAGGTCCTGCCAAACCTCAACGTGAGTACGTAGGATCCTTGAAGACAGCACTACAGGGGCCCAGTGTGTTTGGGATTCAGGATGCGGGATCTAGGCCTCAAATTGAGTCGGGCAAAATGCAAGTGGAACTGAAAGGCTTTACAAAACCGGAAGCGACCTAACTAGCCCCACGTGTTTTCAATGAGGGCCTGCGAGGCTCGGTAGAGATTTGTGCGAAATCCCCTTTCGGAGGGGTCTCGGAGACTCAACGATACTCACAAGCTCAGCGTCTAGAACCCTGCAGTGTGCAGGGCACCTGTCCGAAAAACCTCTTGCAGCTGAATTCAAACGTAATGAACACTGAAACCCTGATGCATATTGAAAGCCCAATGGGACTAATTTAGACCACGAAGCAGTCATCTAGATTGCCGCCCCCCACGGTCTAGTGGCCTTACAATGCCATTCATGCGGTCTTCACGACATTTGGGGGGGTTCTCGAGACAATCCCCTAGAATCCCTCAGGACCCACAGAATCCCCTCATACTCCCCCTGTCTCCCTAAATTCCCAAAGGCTCCATATTCTGATGAGCAGTCCAGCCTAACCCTCTGCAGGTACAGTTAAGGGTTATCCGGGTTTAGGCTTCATGTAGGATTTACAGGGGATGTGTAGGAACTTTCGCTTTAAAACTGGAGTGCTTAAAGGAGTGTCTTCCAATGCGGGGTACCCTGATGGAGTCTGGGTAGATGGAAGGACGAGTAACCTGCTTATGGGACTTGCCTCTCCTGTCCAGATGTGAAGTGAACCCCAGAAAGTCCACACGTAATCCCAATAGAATCCCTACATAATCCGATCATCCCCATATCCCTCCATAATCCCTACACAATCCCAGGCAAATTCCTAACCCCCCTATATGACCCTTAAGAGTATAGGCATTTCAACAGACCTGGTCAACGTCCGCTGCAAGAATTTCTGGCATCAACTTTGCTCCCGCAAAGCCGTAAGACCCATAATCCCAATGCCACTATCATGTTGAGGTTTGAGGCACCCTATTCTTTGCTAATGGCACAAGGAGTGCAGGACTGTAATGTTGGTAATCGTCTAGGCTCAATCCTCATGGGTCTCTTGAGCACCCGTTGTAATTTTCCGCACAGGAGCCTTGCTGATGATCCTGACTCCCGGACACCCTGAACCAAACTCTAAGCCCTCAACTCTTTTTCAGGATCTAAAACATCCGAACCCTACGCTCCCAACCCCATAGCCAGCCATGCTTCTTGATGGTGATAAGCACCAGGGTAGGAAGTTGGGTCCCCAGGGCTGCGTTCTGCAGCTGAGTGTAGCCAATGCTGCCTGGACACCACATTCACCCTCAGTTTAGAAGGTTGCAATAAAGGAAGGGCTCAGAGTTTAGTGTTTACAGTTAAGCGCCCGCTGTTATTTTCGCTGAGGGAGCCCAGCCAAGATAAGCCGCAACTTTCTACCACGTGAGGATCCGAAAGGAACCAGGACTGTAGCAGATCTTACCAGTATTCACCGGGAAATTGGTGTCCCACTACC
>CAJNIZ010027114.1:48257-77913 GCA_905231905.1 Symbiodinium pilosum
GGAATGGGGAGTTAAAATCGATTTTAAGTCATGTACACCGGGGACCACTTAGAATCGATTTCAAGTGACCAAATATCCGAATCCTAGATTGATGGAAGCAACACTTAAAATCGATTTTAAGTGAACCTTGAAATCAAAATCCAGTGTTTTTCATATCTATATGTATATGCGTATGTATATAGAGCTGTTTACTCGTGTAACTATATGCGTATATATATACGTGTATGTATGCATGCATGCATGCATGCATGTATGTATGTATGCATGCGTGCCTATAGAGATGTACACACGCATACAAGCATGCAAGATGCTACAGGAGCACGCGCGCAAAAAAACCGTGCATGCGTTCATCTCTGCTTCCGATCAGGATTTCATGGCACCGAAGCCCTTTCATGGGACATCAAGCAACCAGCTTTTGCTCTCAGTCTTCCTGACCTTTCTGAGAGACTCGCATCTAGAAACACACTTCAGCATCTGAATCATACACTCTTCATAGGACAATGTTCGCAACCCCTCCCTCTGTTGGCATTCCGCTTCATCTGCAGTGAAACGCATGCAATGTATTGAAAAATGGGGTGCCATCCCTTACCTACCCCCGAAATGCTAGAATCCCTGTTTTCGGGTTTTTTGAAATCCTAAAGTTTGATCCCTAAAGCCTCAGAAACTGCTTCCCGCAAACATCCCCACACCTTAAACATCCATGAGTAAACTCTATATCACCCCTGGCAACCCTTTCAAGGATTCATAACATGATGCCATGTGCTATGTAGCCCCGTAAACCCTAAACCCTGGTGCCTCCGGAAGTGCCGGCTGGCCCATCTGGAACATGGTTCGTTCCCCCGCGGATTAGTGGAATGGCCCCAGAGCAGGTTTCCATTGTCCCTGCTGAATAGGCATGGCTCTGAGTTTCATAGGTTGTGGCCCACAGACTTTTGAGCAAGCTTAAACTCTGGGACTCAATACTTGGCCACTTTCTTCCCTTTAGAATCCGTACACATCTGCAACTAGCATACACTTCCCAAAAGCCCCAAAACTCTAATTCAAAGTAAATAGACCCTATCATTATGTCTAGGGGACCGTCAAGTAGTCAAATGACTTAGCCATACACGGTGTAGGCAGTGTATGGTGTTGGGTTTAGGGGAGGTCCATGGGTACTTGGGTTAATGTAGTAAATTTCACGTTGCCCCTAACCAAAAATGACCGGCAAAAACCTGATTGGAGAGTTGTTTCCGGGGAGTCCCAGTAGTCGGTGTAAACCCCAAACCTTCAACCACGCTCAGCAGACTGAATTCCTAAAACGCTACATTAAGGCATCCAGGTCGTAAATTTTTTGAGCCTGTTAGGTCAGGAAATTCTGCGGCACGAAGCCCTCAAACCCTCACACCATAATCCTGAACACTGAAATCATCATCATGACTACCTACCCAATCTCTCCAATGTAGTCACTTTTGCGGGGGTCCTTGAAACATGACGAAAAATACAATTGGAGGCTCCAGGTGACCCCTGTTTCCGCCTTTACCGCAGGCCGCTTGCGAGGCCTCAGCTCGCCGAAGTGGGGGTTTAGGTTGTGAAGATATCAGACCAGGAGGTACAAATCCGACTTGAATGGGTACATTGGCTACTCTAGGTACACCTTCAACCTGATACCCCACAACCTCAGAGCCCTTCCCTTCAGAGGGCGTTATTGCGGGATAGATGTATAGGCATGTATGGATATATACCTAAACCTTAAACTACAAATCCGCCTCAAGGAGTCCCGTGGGTTAGTAGGGGGTTTCCACAAATTGGGGCCCCAAATTAGGTCCGGATATACTATGATCCTTCTTATATGGACCCACAGAAAAGGGACCCCTTTTTTTTTCGGGAACGCCCATATTGATGTAGTTGGGGATTCAGGGTTTGGAGCTTAAGCTGGGAGTGTAGAGCCTACCCTTCCGCAGACATGAAAATGGCGCGTGGCGGGGTGAGGGTTTAGGGTTTAGGATTTAGGGGCTTGAAGCTTGGGATGGCGGGCATTACCGGGCATTGGCTGTTCCAGTTTCAGCCGATATTTAGAAGACTAGCCGAAGCAAGCATCGCTGAATTTTGAGAACAGGGCTGAGGGTGTAGTGCTAAACTTCAATCATCAAAGGATCTGGATAGTCCCAAACGCACGCTGTCCTATGACAGGGTCCTAATTTACAAAAATCCTCCTATATACCATGCGAAGGAAGCTCCAGCTGCTGGGCATACCCTATACCCTAAGCTGTGAAAAGGACTGGCCTGTCGGCTTTGGCTCCTAGCCTTTGTCACCATGTCAGCCGGACAACATTCCGCCCCATGTATCACCCAACCCTCCACCTCAAAACTCTCTCCACTGGCATGCAACCGCATATTGCAAGTTCGCAAAATATGGGCACCCGGAGCGACCCTATAGATGTCGCGTCGTAAGAGGATGAGGGTGTCCGTTCGGGACTACATCGGAGGTATGTTGGTTGGAGCAATGCGTGCAGCACGCGTGGACAGCTTTGGAAATGCTCCCTTCACGAACCATCTCATGGTATGCATCTGGCTGTGACAAGCGACGAAAGACATTCCCCCATATGTCATGCCTGATAATAATAATAATGGTTGATACTTATAATCCTGCATGACCTTAAGTACCCTCAACTTTGGGAATGATGGGACTATAGTATAGCAAGGCCACGCATGAATTGTTCAATCAACTGTAAGTGAAGAAATTCAACATCCTGAAACATGGGAGAGATTGACCGAAAAGCTATTTCCTCAAAGCCTAAACCCTGACTCCTGAACCCTGAGCCCCTGAACCCCATACCTTAGCCCACATTACCCCAAGAAGAAAAAAGGATCCCTTTTTCATGAATATAAGGAATCCCATACCCCAAAAAGTATAAAGCGCGTCCTTGTCTCAGAGCTACCCCTAGCGTTATTGCGTGAGGTAACCCCTGCCAAAAAGTATAAAGGATCCCTAACATTGATCCAGATACCCTAAACCCCTACATCCCAAACGTCCACGATTAGCGCCCTCAAGGCATCCTTCCACAAGGCTTCTCCAACTCACATGAGCCGCAAGGTCGCGAAACATTTAACACCCCCCCTCCACCCCGAATTTCAGATATTTCCTAAAACAGACCTCATGTTTTTGGGGACATAGTGAGGCTAGGGTGAGGAAAGTCAGGGCCGAGGGTCTGTAGAGTTTGGGGTGTAGGCTTCCCCAAATGAGGAGTGTCTCTTGAGTTACAACCAAACATGATTGTTTCCTTCCTGTAAACCCCCTAAAGCCGAAAGGAGACAATCATCCTTCTCTATGTTGTGGACTCTCGTGACCCAATGTAGCACGAGAGTCTTCTTCGTGTCGATGGAGGCATCGCCGAGCATGACGCAGCTCCACCACCTGCTTCAGGACTTCCCAGCTTGCATAGCTTTGCGCAGCCAGACTGATGCATTAGTTAGTAAACATTGTGTAAGTCATCGTAAACAAATTCCAATTCAAGTCATCAGGCGATGGTCTATATGCCCAGTCTACGTGAAGTTCATAGGTAAGAAGGAAGGCCTCCAACAAACAGTGTCCACCAGGAAAAATGGCAAGCATACATCCGTCCTTTCACATGCCTGTGCTCAAACTATAGGCGGTTGGGTGGACCACATGATGCATGGGTGCACGGAATCCTTGTACGCAAGTTGTGCGTCCACCCATTCTTTCCAACGTCCGGCTTCCAAACTACAGCAGGAAAAAAGCCAGCAAGAAAGGTCGTTCGTCTTACTTGGAAGTTCATAGGTAGTTCTACTATGGAAACTTGCAACCAGGCCATAAGAATTTGATGTACACTAACTATGCTTCTCAACCCAGAAATAAGTACCCCCGAACCTCCAAGTACGTATAGCTCCGGAGTGAATGCGGTCTCGCTATCAGTGCCCCTGCTGCAGAATTTTGCTACTATCATGTAGCACATCATTAGGGTTTAACAAGCCGCTGATCCAAAACGCGATATTGCAACAGCAGATGCGGCAGTGAATGGACAATCAGATTCTGAAGTTCTCTAGTACTATCATGAGGCCAGTATGGGGCCCCTGCAGTATATATGCTTCCACACTTAGAATTCGCAGAATTCTCGGGCCCTGGGATAAGGATTCTTCAGGGCTACTCTGGCATGAGGAACCAAAACTATTGTTTCCGAAGCACCTTTAGATCAACCTGAAGCCCAGACCCCTAGCAGCTCTATGCTTCAAACACCAAGCCGCACCGGATAAAAGGACTTCCGCCGGCCTCCGCCAGAAAGCGTGGAAACACCTGCGTACAGCACGGAGACCCGCCTAATCGCCTAGGATTCGGGTTGTAATTTTCCACAAAAAGGGCCTTTTGACGACTGTACATGAGCCACAGTCTAAAACTCCTAGTATCCCCTGAATATCCCATATAGTAGTCCCCCATATACTGCCTTATATGACCCCCTTTAAGAAAATTGGACTACAGCCCACATGACAACAGTCTCCTACCCCTCAAGAGTACATGCACCTCTTATCATGGCCCAACCCTAAACTCTAAAGCCCAGGTTCTTGGCTCCTTAAGTAGATAGAGTAAAGGGGGAGATATTGGGAGTGCAATTCCCTCCCTTTGAACAGGGGTCATACAAGAGTTATGCGGCGTTATGTGTGGCACTATAGTCCATATCTGCTCCTTCACAAAAATGCTGATGCTACCTTCCGGCTCCAAATAGCAAGTGATTTTGCGGCTGTAGAAGTAGTCTGGACGGGACCCTGAGATACGTAGCAGCCATGTCCGGATTTCTGGACCAATGTCCTACCTTGTGACCCTGGACTTTTCAGGCGGCGCCACGCTGAAACGTAACCAGCAACAGACGACGGTAGTCATAAGATAAGATATCCTAGGTAGACAATCGTTTCTGGAGAAGCAGGCGTGTAACTAGACTAGAGAATCTCAACCCTACTGCCCGAACCCTAAACCCTGAACGAAGTCCCCAACAGCTACGCCCCCAAAAGCTACAATGTCTATGTAAAGTGCCCCTCCAATTGCGGACCCTTAGCGTCGCAAAACCTATCCATCAACGGATACCCTGAATTTTGACGTTGAAGGCCAGAGGACTCATTAAGTAATCATTAAGTATACTGAGCCATATCGTAACCCCGGTCATCCCCATCTTTACCTTAACTACGACGTCTTCCTGACCTTTCTAAGAGACTCGCATCTAGAAACACACTTCCGCATCTGAATCATACACTCTTCATAGGACAATGTTCGCAACCCCTCCCTCCGTCGGCATTCCGCTTCATCTGCAGTGAAAACCATGTAACGTACTGAAAAATGAGGTGCCATCCCTTACCTACCCCCGAAATGCTAGAATCCCTGTTTTCGGGTTTTTTGAAATCCTAAAGTTTGATCCCGAAAACCTCAGAAACTGCTTCCCGCAAACATCCCCACACCTTAAACATCCATAAGTGAACTCTATATCACCCCAAGCAACCTTTTCAAGAATTCATAAAATGATGCCATGCGCCATGCCATGTAAACCCTTTGCTATATAATTTCAGTTGTAAGTCCCTAAAATCACTGGCGCTCCTTCTTGGCGTCGAAAAGCTCCTCCCGGGCTTCCTCCGCAGTCAGGGTTATCCCGAAAAACATGGGTATGCTGGCTGTTCTGTTGGGCCTTCTGGAGATCTATACGCCCAGAACATCTATATGTCCCTCTTCAACGACCCTTTCCATCCCTTAAACCCTGAACATTAAGCCGCAAGCCAATACCCTTGGGCAGATTAGGCCCAACGTTTTGGTAGTTCTATTCAATATCGCATCAATCCAAAGCTTCCTCCTAATAACTGGAAAATGCAGGCCCAGGACCTCGTGGCCCTTGTCCCTTACACTGACTCCTACACTCCAAGTCCTGAGCCCTTCACCCCCTATTTTCTTTCTGTCCCCACAAGTCTCTACACCCTAGACACGGGCTTAGGATTTAGGCGTCTAAGTTTTCAGAGGTTTAGGGTTCAGAGTTTTCAGTTTAGCGTTTAGGGTTAAGGGCAAGGGTTTAGGGCTGCCTCCAATATGCAATCCTTGCATGTGGCAGATACTACAATCTATATAGGCGCGCATGTGTGTGCGCGTTACAACCTGAGCCCTAAGCCTTAAAACGCGTGTGTGTATATATATATACATGGCAGTTTCCCAAAATCAGGGGACCCCAATGTAGAGCCCAAAATACTATAGTCCTTATTATGGGGGCCATCAAAAAGGGTACCCCTAATTTTGGGACACCCCCATATATGTATGCATACATACAATGCGCCCTGGAAGACTGGCCCGCAGATCAGCCCTGAAAATCAGATCCCTGGCCCGGCAGTCCTCCATGAGCTTGACCCAGTACAGGTTCTTAGCCACATTCTGTTCCAAGAAGGCCTGAGGTGGCGCAGCAGGCAAGGGCTGCAATCTACCTTGGGTAGTTGGATTGGAGCACCCTGGTGTCTGCATGGGGTTTGTCAGACAATGAAGGTAGCACGGGGAAGATACAGGGCTGTTATAACGGACATAAATGGATATTATTTGAAATATAGCTTGTTCCAAAGTAAGTTCATTAAGGCCCTTAATTTAATGCAATCAGATGCTCGTTGTGATTCACCTTAGCTCAAACAAGGTCGATAATTTCAAAGAAGCTGGCATCCTCTTCTTGGTTGCCAGCGTACGAAGAGATGCCAGCTTAACAAGCAATTACCAATGCCCTGAGGCGATGAGAACAATTTGTTAAACACCTGCAGAACATGTGAAGTGGTGAAAGGGGGGGGAGGCTATAGTATTCATACAGCGTGCGCCTTTGCGTCATTGCTACAATGAAGAGCTACTTCTACAGAAAGAGTCATCAGGAAGATAGCTTTTTAATGTGTGCTAAATCGAAATGCCAAAATGCCTCGTGCACACCGCGGCAACAGCAGCAAGCTCGGGGTGTACCAATCTGATACCACTTACAGAACTTCCAGTCTCGAATGGGCCTTTCTCAAAATCAGCGTCCCCTATTGATGCCATGGTGTACCTACCACCAGCACTTGCATGAGGACCCCAAAGAAAGGGTCCTGTTTCAAAACACTCTCCCCGCAAAACAAGAACGAAAAAGATGCCCACACAAACACCATAAACCCCTAGTACCCAATGTAAACCCTCTGCTATATAATTTCAGTTGTAAGTCCCTGTGATCAGTGACGCTCCTTCTTCAGCCTGTCCACGTCCTCTTCTCTCTCCTCCACAGTCAGGGTTATCCCGAAAAACATGGGTATGCTGGCTGTTCTGTTGGGCCTTCTGGAGATCTATACGCCCAGAACATCTATATGTCCCTCTTCAACGACCCTTTCCATCCCTTAAACCCTGAACATTAAGCCGCAAGCCAATACCCTTGGGCAGATTAGGCCCAACGTTTTGGTAGTTCTATTCAATATCGCATCAATCCAAAGCTTCCTCCTAATAACTGGAAAATGCAGGCCCAGGACCTCGTGGCCCTTGTCCCTAACACTGACTCCTAAACTCCAAGTCCTGAGCCCTTCACCCCCTATTTTCTTTCTGTCCCCACAAGTCTCTACACCCTAGACACGGGCTTAGGATTTAGGTGTCTAGCTTTTCAAAGGTTTAGGGTTCAGAGTTTTCAGTTAGCGTTTAGGGTTAGGGGCCAGGGTTTAGGGCGGTCTCCACATATGCAATTTAACATGAACTGCACTTGGGAATTTCCAATATTGGAGGTCGCCCTTGCATGTGACAGATACTAAAATCTATACAGGCGCACGCGTGCATGCGCGCGTTACAACCTGAGCCCTAAACCTTAAAACGTGTGTGTATGTGTATATATATATATATGTATGCATACATACAATGCGCCCTGGAAGACTGGCCTCGAGGTCAGCTTTGGCCTGGCCACCCAGAGATGCTCAAGCAACAGCTTACAAGCTGTTGGGGCTCAGGGTTTAGCCGTTTGGGGTTTAGGGGGGTGTAAAGGTTTAGGGTTCAGGGGGTTTAGGGTTTAGGGGGGTGTAAAGGTTTAGGAGTTTAGGGTTGAAGGTTTGGGTCCTTGCAAATGCTCATGTTACTCCTGCAGGCACGGTTTTGGGGGTTTGGGGATTTTACGGCTGCCATGCACAACTCTTTTCTGTGCAGTCCACGGACATGAGTTAATTGGCAGGTCAGTCGCTGCTTGCGGCCTGAGTAAGAAATCCCTCTATCTTTCCTGTTGGACAGCTTTATGCAGGCGAAAAAGCATTTTCAAGAATCACGTCAGGAGAAAGAAGCTTTAAAAAGTTACGGTCACCTCTTCTTAACAAGTTGGTAAGTCTGACTCTACCTTCATACACCGAAAAGACTCCATAGTGGATAGGGTCGGCTTGGCCAAGTGCTGATGATTGTGGCCAGTGGCTGAAACCGCTGCGGCGCTAAGCTTGAGATAGCCCCACACCCGTAAATCAAAAAGTCGTCCAGACCATTTGTTTCCAAAATCTTCGCACCTCAGGAACTTTGGGAAGGATTTAACCATAGGCATGTAACTTCCATACCCTAACCTACCATAAGATTTGAATGTTTGGGTTTAAGTGCATGCTTCCTGGCACCTCGAAGCATAGCAAGCTGGTTCGCGCGGGACCAAAGGATCTCCCCTTGAATACCCAAGCTCAGGAGCTCCAGCTTTGGGGCTGTTCCTACCAGGTGGAACCCTCTAAAACCCCCCCTACCCAGCCTGCAGTGGTGGTCAATCCGGTCAGGCCCCACCGAGCAACAACTAAATACCGTGACTTCCGAGGCTAGACTGGGAGTAAGGGTTGGTAAGCATGCTGTACGCAAGGAACCTCACATGTGAGCTGCAATCTGTATTTCCACATAGATACGTAATGGACAGGCGCTTAGCTTCAGATATCTTCAGGCAGGATGTAGGACTTGCAGAGTTGAGGAGCCCTGCGTATGCAAATGAAAGGCTACAAGGCTCCGGATTTGAGTCCTAGGCAGAACACTGAAAGAATTCTGACAATGGGGCTCAGGAATTTAGCGGATTCGGACAGCGCCTAGATAATCACCAATATCATGTTCAGTTCTATTTGAAGTACCCTATACAACAATTATAAAAGGAGTCTAAGACCATACTATTGGTCATGGGGTTTAGAGGTTGAGGGCTTCGGCATGGTATACTGGATAACAACCTCGCACGGTATCAAGGGCAATGGAAGGGAAAATGGAAACTACCAAATTCTTTAGGGTTTGGGTCCAATAACAATGACCCCCCCCTAATTACAGGGACTCAATGTATAATGGTACTATCATGGCACTTGGGGTTGTTGATCATCAGGGGGTGGAGATTTTAGTGTGAGATCCGCCTGCAGCTGCGTTGCTGGTACGGAACTTCAATTCCGTTACCATGATACACGTATAGAATATGTAACTGGGCCGGTTTCCTTATCCTGGTAACTTGGTTTAAATTCTTTAACACTCCTAGCCCTATGGAACCTCAGTTTCAACTTAAACTTCCACCTCCTTCATTCTTAACCCCAATCCCGAAAATTTAAAGCTTAAATCCCAAACCCTAATCCCCAAACCCCAAACCCCAACCCTAAACATTAAACCCTACATCCAAATCCGAATCCTAAGCCCCAAAATCCTTGACGCCTAACCCCAAAATCCCAAGACCCTAAACCCTAATTCCTAAACCCTCGTCGACAGCAACCCAGAAAGCCATGCATCTGAGCTATAGTTTAACCTCCTAGTCTCCCCATTGATAACCCCTATCATACTCCCCGATTTTACCTCCTACATACATAGCCCAACTTTACCCATTCCGTCGTGGCCTCGCGAAGCACACTCCCCGACTGCGCAAGTTTAGGGGTTACGAGGTTTGGGGCTTCTGGGTTTCAAGGTTGGGGGTTTAGGGCCTTCAGGTTTTGGGGTAAAACCGTTAAAGTCCAGGCCGTCATCCCTGCAAGAGTTAGAGCAGAAGACTGCGCAGGCGAGTTTTCAGGACCCGTAAAAAGGCTTCAGTGATGTAAAGGGGATATATATATATATATACAGATTAACATAGATATATGTATATTTATATTTGTAGGATTCACGGTTTAGGGGTTTAAGTGCCTGTAAGGGCTCCTTTGAGAGTTTGGAAGTTGGAAGTTTGGGGTTGTTAGGGGATGCTTTAAAGTTGGGGGGTTTTCGATGTAAAGGGTAGCTTGATTTCAGGGGGCTGCAGGTCGGGACCCCTTTACAGCGGTTGTAGGGATGTATAAATATTCCATGTAAATGTTTATATGCATATAGACATAGAGGGAATTTGGGTTTAGGGATAGAGCCACACACACATATCTTTTTACCCGTATGTAGCAGGGTTTCAGGATTGAGCAAGGGAGTATAGGGTAGAGGATTTCAGGTGTATGGATTCGGGCGGGGATCGGTGAACTGCTGAAGGGCAAAGCTTAATAAGGGTTTAGGATTTAGCGTTTAATGTTTAGGGAGCTGCTCCGAAAGCTTGTAAACCCTTGAAACCATGCACTAACCCCCAAGCCTCAAATCTTGCCCGAGGGAGAGTGGAGAACAGCCCGGAAAGAAATTGAGTTGAGGATGATCCCATACCTGTAACCCCAGTTACCTATAGTTTGAAAATTATGTTCTGACCCTTTCGAACCAGCACGTATAACCTATAACACTACAAAGTACTCTTGATACCCCTCAACTTAAGGCGTAGGGTCATGGTTTTAGGGTTGAGGGCTTACCATTTCAGATTTGAATTTTTGGAATTTGATGGTTTTGGAATAAGGGCTTAGGGGCTCTTAGGGACCGTTCAACTAGGTTGTGAGGCTGTAAGGACATTGAGGCGATATATATATATATATATCTATACATATATATATATACATACATATAAATATATACATATAGATATGTTCATGCTTACATACAGGGTTTAGGATTCTTAGGGTTTAGGTTTCTTAGGAGGTTTGGGGTTTTGGGATTCAAAAGGTTTGGCGCTTTGGCACACCATACCACCACGCGGATGCGACAATGTGGGTAACTCAGGAGTCGATTCAGTAGAGCAAGCAGTTGTACCACTGCCTAGAAAGTGTCGAAATTCTTAATAATTCCAACGGGCACCAGCACCATCACTGCCACTGCCGCCACCACTACCGCTATTTCCAAGCTCGCTACATCTCTGAAAAGTGAAGGTCCTCTGCCAATTGCGAATAATGGAACATATTATATGGGGGTTATGTAGGCAAAATGGCGAAGAGAATGGAAACTTCTACAGTATAACAGGGTGTGTGTATATATATGTGCGAATAATTTCAGTTCCCAATTCAAGGCCACTTTGGCACTGTTCCCTTTATATGCCTTACAAAAACCACCATTTAGGGTGAGGTCGGGTGAGGTCGCTATAAATGGCCCCAAATATAAGGCTGTTGTATTGCAACCAAAACACCGAGGAATTTGCCTGGCTTTTCGGCAAACTTCAAACTTCTGTTTGTACACCCCTCCTCAATCCAAAAAGGAAATGCATACAGCCCGTTTTAAACACACTGCCATCTTTGCAGGTCCGTTTTCAAGGTTCCATGTTGGTTTGGGGAGGGTACCAACAGAGGAATTAAGAATCACGCTCATATGGGTTTTCTCCTATAGACGTACAAGGTAATTCCGCCCTTATGATGCAAGAAAGATCGAAAAAGACTTTTCAAGCCTCTGATTCCACAAATAAAAGGCACATCTTCCTAACCCTCAGCCTTGACCTCCAAATCCCTAACCTGAAACCTCACATCCTAAGCCCCAAACCCTGTCGTCACCCTTAAGTAGATATAATATAGGGTATATGGGGATCTTATTATCATATACCCAAAACCATATTCTATCTACTTAAGGGGGACTATACGCCGATAAAACTTTGAAGGAAAGGAGCTTTGCTGTTGCCCAAATCTCAAGTACCCAAACATTGGGTTACTTGGGTTTAGGGTTTAGGGTTTAGGGTCCCTACATTCTTGAACTCCGGATCTCTCAACCCTAGTTCCCAAATCCCTCAACCCTAAGCCCCATACTTGGGGTTTTAAGAGGGCTCAGGGCTCAGCTGTTTCATATTGAGGCTTTAGGCTTTAGAGTTTGGGCCTTAGGGTTGGGGTTTAGGCTTCAGAATTTAGGGCTTGGGTGGAAGGGTTTGGGGTTGAAGATTTAGGCTTTCGAGTTTGGGACTTACACTTGAGGGGCTTACGGTTTGGTTTGGATTCCGGGCAAACTATCACAACCTCACCCAACCTCATCGCTAAATGGCATTTTCAAGACAATTACCAACAAATGAATATGGGGTATACGGACTATGAAAAGGAGTTCTATACAGGGACTGTATAAGTATCCCTTCCTCCATTCCTTATTAGCATAGCATTACCATTCTATTATGGTTCTAGAATTCGTGTATAACTGTGGTGCCGGATACCTCCGAGAAACCTCAACATGACATTGGTAAATATTCAGGCGTCTAGATTACAAACCCCGTTTCGAGGCAGCCAAAGTAGCAGGTTCTTCCCTGGTAGTCCTGCACAGATTACTGCAGGAAGTCTAGTGCAACTTGCAGGATTGCACTGAGGCACCTCATAACCTAAACCCTAACCCTTAACTTGGGTGTCCTTGGGTTTGTCAGGGACTTAGTGGGTTTGATAAGCTCCCACCGAGAAGGCCCATGGAAGGCTACCCGCCCCAGAGCGGGTTTACTGTAATGTGCATCTATACCTGGGGGCCTCATGCAACTTCTTGATTACTTATGACTGGATGATATGCCTATCTATGATCCTCTGACTACCTTGTGTGGGGTACCCTTTGAGCGTATGACAACAGGAAATAAAGGAAAAACTACGGAAAAAAAAAATCTATCAATCTCACGGACACGGTAGCACGGTTCTGTGAGGTCTGTGTAGGCCTCGTTTTCAAGGTAATTACTCATCTGATAACACCCACCTGGCACCTGCCGTGACATCTTCCTCACGAAGCCCTAAGGTTTAGGGTACTTAGGGTTTGAGGTTTAGGGCTTTAAAGTGTTGAGCTTCAAGGTTTGGGGTCTATACAAGGTAAGCTTACGATCTATGGCAAATCTATGGTGGGCAAATTATAATATGTATATTGACATATGTATTTGTGCATGCTCAGCGATGCTCCCAAGAAACCCTATACGCACTCACGACAACCCAACACGCAACATCATTGTGAGACGATCTTCTATTGAAACCGCCATTTCGGGGTGAGGTTGGGTGAGGTGGTGATTCATTTGCCCAGAACCCAAGAACAACCCCTAAACCTCTCAAGTGTAAGCCCCAAACTCGACAGCCTAAATCCTAAAAACCCAAAACCCCTGCCCAAGCCCAAAATTTTAAAGCCCCAAACTCCAAAGCCTGAAAGCTTAACATGAAACGCACTCTTTAAAACCCAATGTGTGGTTCCTTGAAAAACCAACGGCCAGGGCACGGCCAGAGCGACTCCGAATCCTCGTCACCTCGAAAAAGGTCATGTGCATTGGGCTTAGGGTTGAGGATTTGGGCGCATTGCGGTTGAGAGTTGAAGGTTTACCTGGGAACCCAAGAAACGAAATGGTCGTTCCCAAACAACCACTTTTCGTAGGCTAGGGTCCTGACCTAAGAAGTGGCTGTTTTGGGAACACGTATTTCAGTTTTGATTGTTTGAGTTCCCCGGTAGGGTTTCTGGGTATTGAGGTTTCGGGTGTAATAGAATAGGATTGAAGAGAAACCCTCAAAGGTCCTTTCCCATGGTGTTATTGATAGACTGTAGGTCTCCAAGTACACAGAATCTTTATAGACGTGGAACGCACGGGCGAAGGGTTCGGGATTCAAATGTTTAGGCATGTTTGGTTTGGATTATGGCTTTTGGTTTAGGGTGGAAGGATATGCAGCGAAAACCCGACTGTCGGTCCCCCTTGGGGTTGTCCATACGGCTTAAAGTCTGGGTTTGGGGTTCTCATGCAAATTAGGTTTTCTTTACTCGTGACCCCTTTGAAGCATCAAGCATCCAACAAGTGGAACGCCCAAACTGACCCCCTTTCTGCATCGAGAGAACTAGGGCATCACTGGGAGGCTCAAGGCCTTGAATCTGTTCTGAGGTTTGGGAAGAGTTTTAGATAGATAGACGGGTTCAGGTTTAGCGCATCTCACGGTCAACGAATTTTTAAAACAAGCCTTACACTTACAGGTCCAGCGTTAAGGACTGATGTAGGTGCTTAAAGCAGCGGCCTACATCTGGTTGAAAACTGGTTATGACTTCTGCCCCGTCGTACCTAGAGGGTTGGGAATTGAGAATTTCCGTGAATGGGGGGCCCCAGTATGCACCCCAAAAGACCATCTTATTTAGTGACCCGTGTAACTCACTGCTGTCTTGAGAACTACTTTCAGAATTTATCAAATCCTCTGGGGCATGGAGCAGAATCAGGTAAGTTACGAGAGAAGCGCAGAGGATAAGCGAAGATCCGCATTGGTTGTGGGCATTCAGGGTTTGGCATGGGAATTCCCGTCTCTCCTCCTCCTGAGACCCGTGATAACCTTTTGCAATTGGGAGTCTCACGTGCATGTTCCTACGTTCCACTTATGAAGACAAGTTGTTCAGAGTTGTTTTAGCTTTGGGGGATGCCTTTTCACAACCCAAAAAATGGACTAATGAAGCTTTGAACACACCAGCATGGGTCCTACTGCACGAGGAACACTGAAACACGAAGACTGTCCCGGCACATAAAGAAAATTCTTCACCAAGTGTTTAGTCACCCCTACAACGTCAGGTCCATTATTATGAGGACTGTCAACACCAAGCCGTAACATCCCCACTGTGGCATGCACTCATGCTCAATTTTTGCTGAGGGCCCCACTCCAAAGAAGCCATCAGCCACGCAGTTTAAGGTTTAGGGTTTAGGGTGATCAACCTCAACTCCAGCGATTAGTATGACCTGTCACACAGCTAGCTCCAGCTCGAAAAATCTGATCAACCTTCACTCAGCAAAGAAAATCACCGAATCTTCCTTTCTCAAACATCATTCATGGATTGATGCTGCCAACGCATGCAGACCCCTCCCTTGCAACCAAGAAAAGACCGGAACGGAGACCTTGGGCCATACGACAGCACGGGCGTAAAGCAGTTGCAAAAGAAACCTCAACAAGAGATTCCACAGTAGAAGACATGAGTGTAGGCAGAAAACTGACTCTTTGGGATGATTATCGTCTTATACTCTCTTCTATGAAAAAATTGACAACTTATCGAGTCAGACAAATCTTTCCTGGTAGTGATGCCCAGATTGCAGTTTAAGCACACACAACATACAAGCACACGAGTTTCCACAGCCTAGGATTCACAAGTGTGCTGAGGGCTTGGTAGGTGCGAATGTTCTGAGAGGGGCCACTTGCAAAGTTGGACCACATGCTGACAGAATACAGCTGGCAACCTGCAGATGTTGTAAGATGGCCTGTTGCCGATAACCGTAGTAGTTTCCATCTTCTTTTCCATTATTCCCTATTTAACCCCAATATAACCCCAATATACTATAGTAGTTTCCATTTTCTTTTCCATTATCCCCATATTATAACCCCATTTGGCCCTGTCTCATCCAACACCCCAATCTTGTAGCCTCTCGTGCTTCTGTCTGGCTCCCCCAGAAGCGTAAACACGACTGCAAGTCTGCAAGTCTGCAAGTCGCACTGCAACCGCTTCAACTGGCTTCTTTTTTCCTCCCGCTCCATTGCTATTATAGGAGAAAACCCCACATGCAGGCTGCACAGCCTGTGGAGTCCTTGGCTTCACAGCTTTGGTGTACTGCTTTCGCCTCTCTGTTGGCAAGCCCGAAGTCTGTGATGAACGCTGAGCTGACATGCGCTATAGTCTAAACTTCTGGCACCCTCCTTAATAAGCCCTATGGTAGTTCCCTATTTAGCCTTTTCTCAGGGGTTGTAGACTACAGCTCATATTGAGTCCGGGGTCAGGCCTGCCCTTGCAGAGTCTATAGACAATTTCAAAACATATCAGCTGGCCACCGGGCATGCTACTGCCCCGTTCCCAGCCACGAACTACAGGCCAGAATAATTCTTCATGAGATCCGTGATCTTCTGGAAGTAGGCCTTCCAGGTCAGGACGCGGGTCGCAAGACAAAGGAGAAGGGGGGGGCCGAGGGATATATACCGGAAGGTTTGGCGGGGCTTCTAACTCTGCTTACAATTTCCCCAACTGGACATATGAAGGTTCCTATAATCCTGGCTATACATCCTTACTGAGTCTCATGAAATTTCAAGTAAGGATTACAAGACGAGTATAGGGTTCCACCTTGAGAACTACAAGCCTCCCAGAAAATTTAGGGTTTAGGGTTGTCCCTCCCATTTTTTACGGTTTAGGGTGGTCAAAGTTATGGTCCCTTCTGGGCACCCCTGGTATAACACGGTAACTAATACTGAGGGCTTTAGGGTGCCCAAAGAGGGGACCAGAATTGTCAACAACTTCCCAAGTTGTTGAGCGTAAGCTTACTGGTGGTTGGTATGGAGGAAAGGAATGAAATCCCTGTGTACTCCCTCAACCCTGAACCATATCTATATATACATATATAGACATATAAATATATATATATATTCTCATTCCTTACAGACCCCCAGTGAGCAAGTCGTGCGAACGATCCTTCTTCAGGTCTGGCTTGTAGAAGGCAGTCAGGTGGCCTGCTCCCTGGGCGCAAGGGCATGCTTAAGGTGCCGGTTCTAAGGTTTTGGGGTTAAGGGTTTAAGGATGTTGGGGGTTTAGGGTTTTGGGGAGTTGAGGGGTTTCGGGTTTGGAGTGTTTATTTGGGATTGAGGGTTTAGGGGGCTTCTTGCAAAGCTGTGGGGGGGACTAGGGCTTTGTAGGGATGCATCAGGGCTTTCACTGGGAAATTTGTAGGGTTTAAGAGTAAGCAAGGGTTTAGGGATTCGGGCTTCCCGAAAGGAAGAGAAGAGTAGTGGTACCTTTTTGGGAATCCAGCATTATCAGAAAATGGGGACTATGTTGGGGTCGCCCTATTTAGGGAAACCACCACATGGGGGTTATAGAACTGGACCATTAAAGTATTATGGTGGGATCCTATCAGGGCTTTGCAAATGCGTTCTTGAAAAGCTCCTAGATGATGATGCTAGGTCAGTTGTTATAGTCATTACCTTGATTGACACCATTAATCATCATAATCATCATCACCACCACCGCGACCACCATCATCACCACTACAACGAACGTCGTCATTACCTTCATCAACAACAAAATCACAAAATCTTCATCATCATCATCATCATCATCATCATCATCGTCATCATCATCATCATCATCGTCATCATCGTCATCATCGTGATGCGGCAGCAGCAGGATCCCTCGCAACATCCCTGTTGCCGGCACACATCGAAGCAGAGTCATGCCAAGAATGGGTTGCTGCTAAGGACCTCAATTGAAGTTACTATATTGGGGAAACCATATTAATTACTATACATATACACTCATATATATATATATATACCCATTGTGGTAACTTACTTTTTAAGCTCCTTAACAGCGACTCAGAGAATGGTGGACCAGGCCTTCAACTCCTGGTAGTCGAAAGGCCCGGAGGTCCAGTCCTTCCAGGCCTCTCGAAGCAGGAGCACAGTAATAATAGTAATCATAGTTACAGCAAAAACAGAAATGGGAAGAGAAACAATAATAGAAATGACAATAATAACACTAACAATACAAGTAATAGTGGTAAGAATAATAGGTGTGATGATAGTAGTAATAGTAATAGTAATAATAGCAATGAAAATACTACTAGTAATATTAGTAATCATAGTAATCATAGTAAGGTCGCAGTAATTGCACGCCAAAAACGGCGGAGCACATCCACATGATGCCTCTACCATGTCTGGCTTGATGAAGTGCTCGCCCTCGCACCGCCAGCAGTGGAGCGGGAATTCGAACTTTGGCGCTCCGGCGTGCCGGAACTTGTACCTCGCCCGAGTCCACTCCAAAAACGCTCCAAAAACAATTGCACGCGAAGAGGATGGTGGATATCAAAAACCCTGCATGGCTCCAAGTACCTTGCACTTTGGGAATCATTGCATTCTTTTCTCTATGGTCACACAGCATTCTTAGTAGCAACAGCAGGCGGGCTCGTCGAAAAGCTTGAAGTCGGCTCTCATCATCGGCTCCCAGGTGTCGCCCCAGCTATCCTCAAAGACCACCTGAACAACCGTCTTTTGGGATTTCTCAAAATGGAGGGCACCAAAGACCCTAGGGATACATGCATGGGTTTAGGGTTTAGGGTTCAGGGTTTAGGGTTTAGGGAGGAGGCTTATTTGGGGGAATACCCATATTGAACTGGCTTGACATGTCCGCCCAACGGCCGTCACTCAGAAGTTTGGAGACCCAAGGCCCACCTTCGCCGCCCCGCTAAAGTGCTCCTTGTCCCAAGCCGCGACTTCCTGCAAAAACTGGGTTGCTGTAAAGAAATGTTTTTAAAATACTATAATAAGGAAGCCCCATTATCATAACTTATTGTATACCCATATTATGGTAACTTGACTTAAGTTCCTGCCCAGAAAACCAAGTTCGGGGCAGCTTTCTGCATGCTACTTTAGGTCATTCTCCCTTACAGTAACTGTTACCACAATAGGCAATAGGAGTTATAATAGGAATTACTCAAAACCCCTAAAAAACAGTTACTGTAAGGGGGCATGACCCAAATGTCACTGCGTCTCGGCCTTTCTCATCTCAGCGTCGTTCAGCCTGGCATTTTTCCTCCAAGGGCCTCGGGCGCAGTTTGCAGAGTAAGCCCTTACAAGGAAGGAACCTACAAGGCAAACCCTAAATCTAAATCAAAAACCCTGAAGAAGGGATGCCTGCGACAGCAGAGCTAGAGCTTAGGCTCTGGCGCTTGGCTTCTGGGTAGTGGGGGGCTGGGAAGGTCACCTGAGGTCAGATTTGTCGCTTCTCCAGAAATGGACAATCCTCTCTCCCAACAGTGAAGAGCAAGACACAAACCAAGATGTCTGAAACATGATGCCTCTCGGCGTCGAATCCTGAAGTTAGCTGAGAAAAGTGAAATCACTACACATTGCTCTGTAATGCCCATCTATAATCTCTATATAACCCCTCTAGAATCCCTACATAATCTCTCTAATCCCCCTATAAACCCTATGACTCTAAAACCCTATATAACCTCTAAAACCCCCCTATAATCCCTATATAATAACTGTATATTCCTCTGGCCAAGCGCCACAAACTCTTTGCCAAGCAGCAAGGAAGGCAGCTAGAGGCATCGGGATGCCAACCTGGCACAGGTAGGTAGGGATTTATGAAGCTTTACAAGGATTTGAGATTAAGGACTTAGGGTTTAGGGTTAAGGATTTGGGGTTTAGGGTTTAGAGTTGAGGGCTTAGATTGTAGGATTTGGGGGTTTAGGGTTTCGGCAGGGCTTACATGAAGGTTGTATCTGAGGGTTCATAAGGATCGTATGCGGATATATGGGAATTACCAGAGTAGAAGGGTTTAGGGCCGATAGCCCCAGTGTTGGAGGATCACGTGGACAATTAAATGGAAAATGAAATGCAAACTGGGCTTATATACAGGACTTTCAACCTTTCTGGGAATCTTTTGATTGACTCTGCAGGGATTATGCACTTCTTCAGGCAGAACATCAACATACTGAGGGCTTCACGGTTGGGGGGTGAGCGACACCTCCCTGCACCGACCCTAAACCTAAGCCCCGAACCCTAAACCCCTGAGGCACCGGCCTTCCGACAAAGCATGAGGAACTCAAAGCAAACCCAGGTTCCAACCTGCCAGTCTCCACAGCTATAACTATTGGGTTCTATGAGGATATATAGGGTTGCGTATGGATATACAGGTGTATATGGGGTTTTACGGGGATTTATAGGTGGGTTATGTAGCGATGTATAAGGGTATATGGCCCGTATAGGGATATGTAAGGCTATATCCACGCTTCACAGGACTCGCTGAGGGAGCTCACGGAGTGGCCCCAAACCATGTAGGGCACCCCATCCGTCAGCTTCTCGTACGCCACCGCCTGGCGACAATCTCCAAGTTCTGAGGATTTAGGGTTAGAGGTTTAGGGTTCAAGGTCTTAATTAGAGTTTAGGGTGTGGAGGTGAGCCCCTGGTATGGGCCCTCAATACTGGGGTCCTTAGATACCTATTGTATAACCATAAGGCCCAGGGTTAGGACATCAGAAGACCCATTGCATTTTGGCCTTGAACCGTATGAAGATTACATTTCAGGGTTTGTTCATATTTGGGGCTTCCCGAAACTAGGGGCACCTTTTGAGGGGTCCTCATAGGAAGAGCTATAGTATTTTGAGGTCAATATTGATTGGGGTTTAGGGTTTAGGGCCCCTATTTTGGGAAGCTACCATATAGGGCTTCGGGGTATGACCCCGATAGTGGAGGATGACATGGAGACGAAATTGGAAACTTCAATCGAAACCGGAGTACAGAGATTCCTCTCTAGGCGTGTTAAGGGATCTTTCGAGAAACTCCTGTCACCCACAGACGTGGATAAGTTGGGTTCTGCCAACACCCATGCCAACACCCAGAAAGAGTTGCATAACAATTCTATTATGGTTGTGTAGGAATATTCATATATATATATATACATATAGATGCTCATATGAAAATGCATATATATATATATACATACCCTGCTAATCATTCTAATAAACCCCTAAACCCTCACATCCTAATCCCCAAACCCTAAACCCTCAATCCTAGTCCCTAAACCCTAAACCCTCAAACCCTTGTCCCTAAACCCTGTACCCTAAACCCTAAGCCCTAAACCCTAAACCCTAAACCCTGTACCCAGTCAAGGCCCACCAGCAGATCCGGAGCCAACGTCTCTGTGGTGGTGTGCTTCGTGGCCTTTCACATTGAGGTTTTAGGGCTCTACTATATCAAGGGTTATATTAGGGATACATAGGGGTCACGTAGGGATAATGGAAAAGAAAATGGATACTACTGTTTAGGGTTCAAGGCTTAGAGGTTTAGGCTTTTGGGTGTGCGGTTTTGGGGTTTAGGGTTTTGAGATTTTGCGGAGCTCAATCAATAACCCTATCTATTGCAGTCCGGATCATTTATCCCTAAAAAAGGGGTGCCCTGATTTTTGGAAGCAACCAGCTGTGTCTGGTGCACTTTCTGTAGCTTACCATGAGTATTTGCTTACGGTTTCTTAGCAGGAAACACGGGAATATAATCCCCATATAATACCTGTATACGCTTTGCTCTTTTTCCCTACTAACCCTAAACCCTGAATCCTAAACCCTAAATCCTAAACCCTAAACCCTATATGGTAACCAACAGTTTGGCGCCTTGAGCAGCTTGTCTCGTCCCGGATAGTCGAAGGCCATCAGCTCTATCTGCCTGTCTTATTGGTTAGTAGCAGGGAATATGATCCCTACATAATATACGGTTTAGGGTTTGCGGCTGTGGAGGGGATGGTGTGTACACCCGACCCCAAGAAGCAGTTGGCTCAGAAGTATAGCATGAACCTATACAGCTTTTTCTGTGCCCATCACAGACGCGTACTGGGTAAGGGCAAGATCTTCTTAATGAGGTCTAAAGGATCCTGAGCGTAAATCTCCCCAGACTCAAACTCCTCCGCCTCCCCACATTAAAGTTCCCTAAACCCTAAATAAATCCCAAAGTCCCTAAACCCTGAACCCTTAATAACCCCTAAACCCCAAACCCAAACCGTAAACTGCTAGATTCCGTGGTTCAGGAAGATTGGGTGCAGTTCAGATGCTTGGTCTCCTTGATCCAGTTGATGAAGGGCGTGCCCGGCCTGAGCACATCCCTAGCATCCCTCAAAATTGTGCGTTTAGTGTTCAGGGTTTAGGATTTAGAGTTCAGAGTTCAAAGTCCAGGGCTTGGGTTTAGGAACTAAAGTTTCGGGTTCAGGTTTAGGGTTTGGGGTTTAGGATTTAGGGTTCAGGGTCCAGGGTTTAGGGTCTGAAATTTAAAGTTTAGGTCTCAGAGTTTAGGGTTTGGTGTTTAGAGTTTACCTTTTCTCCAGTGCAAGCCTCTGCTAGGGCAGCTTAAAACTATCTTCCAGGCATTTGACACAAGCAACTTTCCCTCTCATTGCATGGCGGGTACCCAGTCTACCTTCGAAAACACATCTACACGCGGGTACCCCAAGCCACCACGCACTTTTAGGGTTTGGGGCTTAGGGTTTAGGCTCCTTGTATGCACCGCAAAGAAACTATGACCCTCACTCCAAGTACCCTCCAAAAAGGACTCCCAAGCTGGAGAAAACGTTGCACAAAAAGCTAACATTATTTTAGTTGGTACAACATTCATACTGGTCCATCTAGATGGATGTATATGTGGATACACAAGTGTAAACACCTGTATATTTGCATCTGTATATGGGCATAATATCAAACACGCTTCTCCCAAATGTTTAGTAGAACCCGGAAAAAAGCGAGAGGTTAGACCTCCCCTCCTGCCTGAGGCTCAAGTGAAGTGGCCTGTATGTGGGCTATAGTCTGAACTCCTTAAAGGGGTGTTATATAAGCGGTTATATAGGGTAGCATTGTAGGCTTGATTAAGTGAGGATACTAGGAGTTCAGACTATAGCTCATATCATCCCCTGTAATAATCCCTATGACTCCTTCCCGTATTCCCTAATGCCCTTAACCCTAAATCCTAAACCCTAAGCGCAAGCTCAACCCTTAAACCTCACTGAGTCCTGTGACCCTGTGTAGATGGACTCTGCACTGCCGGCATTGTGGAAACACAAGATTCGCAGCTTGGGCTTGTCCAACGGGAACCCAAGGACCTGCTCAGACAGTTTTGGGGGGTTTTAGGGTTTAGGTTAGGGTTTAGGGATTTAGGGTTTTAGGATTTAGGGTTTAGGGTTCATGGATTTAGGGTTTAGGGATTTAGGGTTGGGAGTTCTATAAGTAAGGGTACCTACAATGAGAATTCTACTGTTTTGGAGTCTAAATTGGGACCTCCTGTTTTTGGAAGCTCTCATCTAATCTAGTGTAAAAGATTTGTAAAGCCAAACGTCACCCACGCACAAAGACGGAAGAAAATCATCTCCAATTGTCAAACAAGCAGACGACATGTCAACTGTCGAGCCTTGTACTTCATGCAGTAAAGCAAAAGAGCGCCCTCGTCTTTTTTCACCTGCGCCATGCTTCCATGAACAAACTGGATTGCTGTTAAGTTACTTAAATCAAGTTACCACAATGGATATATATATAGTAATAAATATGGTTTCCCCAATATCTTATCTTAAACTAAGTTCCTTGAAAGCAACCCCGTAAACTCTAAACCCTAGACCCTAAACCCTAAACCCTAAACCCTAAACCCCTAAACCCCTAAACCCCTAAACCCCTAAACCCTAAACCCCTAGACTCCTAAACCCTAAAGCCTTGGTGACGGTAGCGCGAGGCCTTGGCATCAGCCTCAACCTTGCTCTTGAGGGCGGCATCAGTCTCCACTGCTCCAGGGGCATCTCCTGCGAGAGCGCTGGAGCCGGCTGCATACGCCTATGAGCCAAACCCTGAATTTAGCATAAACCCTAAACCCGAAACCCTAAACCCTAAACCCTAAACCCTAAATTTAGGGTTTAGGGTTCAGGGTTAGGGCTGTAAGCCACAATTCTGTGGCGTGGAGCTAAGGGAGCTCATATCTAGCTTTGCAGACTGGTCCTGGTCCGCCCACGTCTTCAGCTGGCGCATCATCTTCGTCTTTCCTCACCACAAGCTCCTGCATTCAAATGTTAGGAGCTCCCAAAAAGGACCCCTAATGTATGGAAACCCCACATCAGTCATGACTCCCCAGCTTCGCATGAAGCAGGCACGGATAGCTCGATCCACAGAATCATAACTCTGTCAGATACCCTGTGCCTAAGCCCTAAATGCAAGATGAACGTAAGCCCCAGATAACCCTAAACTCTAAATGACCCTAAAACCCTTAAATAGCCCTGAACCTGAACGCTCTGTAATTCCTATACAATCCCACAACCCTAAACCCTGAACAAAAGTCCTTCCCGCTAACCTTCAGGCTGATCCATCCCTCTTCGGGACCAGTGCCTTTCCAAGTAACCGAGCGGATTAGGGGTTTAACCCAGACCCCTGATTAATAAACCCCCTCCCTTACTAGGGATTATAATAGGGATCCTAATATTAAGGCCTTTAAAAGGAGGGGGGTTTTAATCATGGGTCTGCACTACGGTTCATGGTTAAGAGTTTAAGGTTTAGGGCCCGGGGTCTGGGGCTTGGAGTTTAAGGGTTCAGGAGTTCAGGGTGTAACCCAAAGGTTCGGAAGACCGGCCATCTAGCCTAGTTCCATTTCCTTGTCCATGATCTTTTCCATGTCATTTAACCCTAAACCCTAAACCCTAAACCCCCTTGCAAATTTTGGCCTGGGGCCAGCTGAGTTACCCGGTGGCCCGGTAGGTTCAAGGGTGGCCTCGAGTTAGGGTCGGGGCTGTGTCTGCATGTGGTGCATATATGGCCTAATACTACCCAATGGTATCCCTATATAACACCTAAATAACCCGTTATAGTAGTTCCCATTTTCGTCTCCATTATCCCTATATAACCCTTATATAACCCATTATAGAAGTTTCCATTTTCTTTTCCATTATCCCTACATAACCCCAATAATTTCCGAAGGGACTTGAGGAGGTGGCTTCACATACTCCCCCACTCACCGACTATCCGGGAGGCGCCTGTGAGGCGCTTGTAGTGGAGGCGCTCACCCACGAGCTTCAGCTCTTCAATCTGGCCATGGAGTCAAGCTGCCATAGTTCTGGTTAAGAAACGCTGCTTGAGGGAGTAGAAGGTCCTATCACCCCAGGAATTATGGGTTTATGGTTTAGGGTTTAGGGAACTATTCATTTGAAATTTGTAGTGTAGTACAACAATACGACTTTGCATTGCATAACATGTTTTTGAGTTTGGGTTAAAAGGTATGCAGGCAGAGGTCCTATCTAAACCATCATTTTGACAACCCCTCTCCATTTACATCTAGCCTTGCTGGTGATGAGCCAGCGGCACCTCTTGTGCAATGATTCTTCGTGCATTTCCTGGTTCCATTCTGTGATCCATCAAGTCAGAGTTATCTAGGTAGGCATACTACAATCACTGGTGCTATCTATACCACAAATTACAGAAAATCCAGGACATTACCTGGTCAGAACCTTGGCTTTGCCTGACCTAGGTAGTAATCCTCGTTGTGTTAAGGGCATTATTAGGTGTGCAGTTACCAGGCAGGTAGTGTTACACTAGGCTTGCGTAAATCTTAGATGAGGAGCCTAGGAAGATACAAGAGCTATGTAAGACCTATATGGGGGAAGTGTCCACTTGAACTTTCCTGAGGTTGTTGAGACTTAATGAAGAGATTTATAGTGGGGACAGCTACGGTTACTAGATGGGTTATAGGGGTTTCTCGCCTACTGACTAAATCCCCTTGAACGTTCCCAAGCCCTAAACCCTCAAACCTCAATTGGATGTAGCAGTTTCCATTATCCTTTCTAGTATTCCCATATAACTCCAAGATTACCCCATTATTACCCATAATGATCCAAGTTTCCATTTGATTTTCCATTTTCTCTTTCCATTTGATTCTCCATTACTGGGATAATATCCCAATATTTCTGCGTCCCCCAAATAGTTGTGGGTTTGGGGCCCTAAACCCTAAACCCTAAACCCAAATCCTAAACCCTAAACCCTACTAAAGCGAGGCCCAAGACCGCTAAGGCTATGGCTCGCCTAGATCTGGGAGTCTGCCTAGATTACTGCTCTGACAAGGGGGAAGACCTGTTTAAAGGTTAGAAGTATAGGCCTCAAAAATGGGCCCTTAGCCCATTTAGGAGGATTCTAGGGACCTTTAAATGTGCCCATACTAGGGGCCCTGGTTTTAACCTTAGACTTACATGGAGGTTTTCAAAAACTAGGGCCCCTTCTTGAGAGCCCGGAAAGTATGGATTTCAGAACATGAGGTCCATGTCGGGGGCTGCCCATTTCGGAAACCCTGAGTCTGTGCACGGGCTGCATTTTCTGACGCTGCGAAGCTCATCCGCGGGGCCTGGGATTCAGTCACAAATACAGGTGTATTTGCTGGTGCCTACACTGACGAGCAGCAGAAAGTAAGTATGCTATCATATGGATTTCAAATAATGCCCTGACTTACTTTCCCGAAGTGTGGAGCATCGGCCATACCATTCTGCTTTCAGCCAGGCCACCCTCCTGGTGCCGGAGGACCACCCTGCTGCCACTTGACCTTCCACACGCGTCTGTGCTTCTTTCTCAGAACACGCATTTTCTACCAGCTTCTTCCACGAAATCTCACACCACCAGCTTCTGCATCCACTTACCATCCAAATTGCTGTAGAAAGCTCCTTCGAAGCGTAACTTGGCCTGCAACAACTCCGAGAGGAAGTTCTGAAAGAGCGGGACCATCACGGGCTGCTCAGAGCAACACGTGGCCCTGACCTCACAGCTCCCTACTTGGGGGACCCCCAGAAGTAGGCCTACCTCTATGGGGGTCCCCATAATAAGGATTAATTTGGTTTCTTTTGGGGTCTGTATTGGGTTCCCCCAATTTGGGGAAACAACCATTTGAACTGGGGGCTACGGAAGAATCCCTATATCATCACTACGCAGAATCACTGGAGCTTGTCTTATTAGGTGAGGCACCAATTGTAGATTCATGAATCCATCTGATCGGAAGAGTAAAGATCAAGCTACAAGTGTAATGAACACGCATACGCTGTGATTTCAAAATTCCCTCGCTGTCTAGCCAGCTCTACATCGGGGTTTGGAGCACAGCTTGACGCACGGATCTACATCCCGATAAGATATTCTCACATGGTGGGGAAAGGAAAGCCTGCATGCAGCATAGTTGGAGGCATAAAGCACTTGGTCCCAGGCTCCAGGTCCATTCTTCTGCAAGCTAAGCTCGCAGAAGACGGTGAGCTTGTTGGTGGCGGTGCCTTGGCCACAACGCTGGAACATCACAGCAGCAGAAAAACAGCAGCATGATGGTCATACCAACAACAGGCGCGATAGTAATGGTAGCGATGTCGTGATCTGTGAATAGAATTCATGTTCACAGTGACAGGAGTCATACAATCACATGTACTAGCCATACTAGTCATAGACCGCAAGCTGCCAAAGGGACTTGGGGACTGGGGGGCCGTTGGCTTGTTCAGCATCACCTACTGTAGCCTCATTGGGATTGGATGAAGCCTCAGACCCTAAACCCTAAACCTACATCCTAGGCCCTCATTCTTCAAGCATCCGACAAACCTCACTGCTGGGTCTCGGACAGCTGACATAAAGCGAATCTGCCTCCTGGCCCTGGCCACAGGACCTAAACCCTAAACCCTAAACCCTAGGGTGATCTCTAGTTCAAATCCCTTCGATTCAACCCTCTGCTCAAGAAGGACAAGAACTTGCCATCCTAAGGCATGAATATGGGGCTTTCCCTACGTGACTCGTACCTTTTGGGGGTCCCAAAGTGAGGACTACAGTATTTCGAAGTCTAGATTGGGATCCCCCTACTTATGGAAACTGCCATGCACTACTACTACACCATCTAAAGTCAAAAGCATTGCCTGGCTTCGCGCAAATGACTGTTGTGGCACGTTGCACTGACAATAGCACCAATAGATACCAATAGTACAAACAGCCCAATTGCAATAAGGAGCAGGCAGGACCGGTAGATATGATACTCTCCATGCGGAAGGGAGCCCCGATACAGGCCCAAAATCGTGTAGTTCTCATTATTGGGACTCCCAAAACCGGGCCTGAAATTTTGGAAACACCCATATGCAAGGATGGCAAGCGCTTTGGCCGCTGCCAGGGGCATTCAAGATTCCCAAAGGATTGACCCCATCCGCCTGTGCCCTCCCTGGCACAAGCCAGCATGGCACGCTTTCCCTCCACACTGCGTTCACTCAGTTTGGACGTCCCTGAATACAAAGTCCTGCACGCTTCAAGCGGGGCTTTGGGATCTGATTGCCCTACCACGACATTCTTACAAGGGTCAACTCACAGTAGCCCAAGTCGGCACCAGGAGGGACATCCTGCCTGCGTCTTGGCAACCACATAGACAAAGTACTGCTGCAGCCTTGCCACTCCAGCATGACCCGAAGTCATTGAAAACAAACAGGTGACTGTTGTCATGGATTTTCAGGATCATCGCTACATTTTCGTTATGTGGACTTAGACGAGCAGCCCCCGCCATCAACTGCCTAGCACCTGCTGGTACACGTAGGATTAAGCGCAAACACAAGTGCCGGAAGAGGTCTCTCTCCCGGTCTCTTCGCCGTCGCAGGGACGCCGGAGACCCGCATGGAGACGTTGTAGCATTAGTACTACTGTAGTATCAGTACTTTTCTGCACTCAATTATATAAGGATCCTTATTGCAACATACATGAGGGTTTCCCAAAATTCGGGGTACCATTTTGGGGGTCCCCATATGGGTGGTTGTCAAAATTATGGCCCCTATTTGGATCCCTATTATAATACGGCACCTAATATTTAGGGTACCCAAAAAGGGACCATAATTTTGACAACCACCCATATTAGGACTATAGTATATTGGGGTATACAAGCATAAACCCTCCCTGATTTTGGGAAAGTACCAGACGAGCTTTGTTGATGCCATGCTCAGCCCAGGACCTGGTGGCAACCATCTCAGGGGTAACCCGCTGTGCAAAGGCACCTTGACACATGGCCTGCCCGGGCAGCAGAACACGCGGTTTCGGGTTTAGGATTTGGGGTTTGCGGTTTAGGATGTAGGATTCACCCTTTTCTGGGTTTGGGGTGTAGGGTTTAGGATTTGAGGTCTAGGGTTTAAGCTTTGGGCTTTGGGGTTTAGGTCTAGAAGTTGTTCAAGCAACTTGTAACTACACCTGCCAAGGCAGAGCCAAAAGCCTGGGAAAGCAGAACATGCACTAATGCTAATCTCCCTGATACTATAGTATATTGGGGTTATATTGGGATAATGGAAAAGAAAATGGAAACTACTATAGTATATATGGATTAGCTTTGAAAACAACCCCCCCACCCCCGAATATTCAATGTGGCCCCCAATATGTAAGGTCTCTTATGGGGGAATATTGAATATTGGGTTGTTGGGGGTTGCTTACTATTAGTAGGGGGGGATTACGGCAACCATTCTGGCCTTTTGTGCGGACTGATTCTGCCAGACCCGCTGGAAGTCATCTTTGGGAACTGGCCCGCTGTCCATGAGCACCGCAGACAAGTCGTAAGGGACCTGAACAAGTGGCGTTTATGAGAACTGAGGGCTTAGGCTTTGAATACATTTTGCTGGCAAAGGCTGCTTGCAGAAAGGGTACGTTGAAATAGAAGATATCGACGCTGGTCTTTATCGCCACCTGCAGGCCAACTCAGACGCTCCCTACCCCACCAAACCAGAGATGCTGGCTCTGCAAAACTCTTAGGGGTTTAGGGTTCCGTGATGTTTCGTGCTTAGGTTTTGGGGTTTAGGGTTTAGGGTACAGTGATAGCACTACTTAAGAAAACATGGGGTTAAGAAAGTGAGAGTCTGGGCTCGGCTCCGAAAACCCCAATGTCACAAAGCTAGATGCGCTACTAAAATAAGAAAATGAGACCCCCCTGACCTACATGCGGC
>CAJNIZ010027125.1:0-19685 GCA_905231905.1 Symbiodinium pilosum
GGGAAGAGTCTAGAGGTTTGGGATTTTGCGGATTTGTGTTTGGGGCCTGGGGATCTAGGGTTAGCAGGGAGGATTTAGAGTTTAAAGTAGGAGTTTGGGAGCCTAGGCATATGGGGGTCGAGCTCTAGAGGATAGAGATCTGGGGTGAGGGCTTTAGAGTGCATGGTGGGAATTATGGGTAATGGCTTTGGCGTTAGCCTTTGCGGCCTTAGGCTTCAGGTTTTCCTTCCCTGACCAGACATTGACCGCCATAGAGGTCCTTTTTGAGATGACGAGATGACAGCAGTTTGAGGTTCTGTAGAGACTATCGTGGGATTCCATGTGAGCTATAGTCTAAACTCCGTGAAGGGGGTTACATAGGGGACTATATAGGGTTCCTATTCTAGGGCTTACTAAGGGAGATACCGGGAGTTTAAACCCTAAACCCTAAACCCTAGACCCCTATGTCTTCTTGAGGGAGCGTGGGTGCAAGGCCTTCTCGTTGAAACTAGGGTTAGGGCTCTGGGCCTTGGAAGAAGCCCTAAACCCAAACCCTAAGCCCTAAACCCTAAGCCCACGCGGTTTAGGGTTTAGGGTTAAACCCTAAGCCGTCAACCCTAAGCCCCAAGCTCTAAACCCTAAACCCTAGGCCCTTGAACTGGGCTCTTGTTTGTGGGTACCTGTGATGGGCTCTAGGACCTCTACCTCTGAAGAGCTCTAATGTATGCCGTGATTTCCGTACCCTAAATCCTAAACCCTAAACCCTAAATACCAAAAGCCTCATTCTAGGCACCCTCAAAGTGGGCCCAGGGTAGAACGTCAGGGCTTAGGGTTTAGGGTTTGGTTTTTTCAGGATGGTGACACTTGCGCTGTTCAGAGTTTTGGGTTTAAGAGGGGTTAGGGTTTACGCCCGTTGCATCCGCCTTAGTCCAGGTTCGAAACGGTAAATCAAGTTCCAGTGTTGTTGTAATGTTAGAGGCTCAAATGGCAACAATGGGAACTGGGTTGAAACCTTAAACCCTAGGAGGACCCCCCGCCCTGTAGTAGTGGTGTAATAGGACCATAAGAGGACCTGATAGATTCCCACGATCCATCCTGGTCAAGGGGTTGGCTTGCAGGCATTGAGTTGAATTGATTTGGATATCATGTTGGCTGGCTGCAGAACTGGTTTAGTTTAGGGTTTAGGGTTTAGAGTGTTGGAGTTTGTTGGGTTGCGAACTTGGCTGAAAAACTGATTGTGAGTTTTAGTCTAGCGAGTTCTAAACTTGGCACTGACCTTCACTACTACAGATATGGTGAAGTCTAAGCCTAAGCCCTGGTAGACATTGCGGCGTTTACAGAGTGACGCTCGTGTTGACACCTTGAACTATGTAATCAGTAAGATCCCCAACCCCTAACAAAATGTATTTCACCTTTTGTATTAACGAACGACTAAACCCCCAAAACTGTAGCGCCTAAACCCTGAACGTGATTGTTTTTTGGTAGGGGCTTCAGGGATAAGACTTCAGCTTTGGGCTGCAAAGTGATGTTCTGAGGAACAGGGATGACACTTGGGCAGTGAGACGGGATCTGGTTTTGTCTTTTGGCTTCTTCATCTTCTCGCCAAAATGGCTGTCTTACACTCTTCAGTCAGATGCAATATGCACCATGGTCACTGCAAAGTTTTCGCCTCTGCTTTTGTCTATGCTATTAGGTACCATTTCAGGAGAGGTACTGCTTTGGGAGCATTTGGGAGTTGAAGAGCTTTTTGTTTCAAAAGCTCCCAAAGATACCCGGCTGAACCAAGAGGCCCAAGAGCCTAAACCCTAAATTCTAGACCCTAAACCCTACACCAAGGCGAGCCAGAAGTAGGTCTTGCTTGTGAAAAATGAGTTGCGACATGCTGGGCTCTACTGCTTCAGGGTGGAGCTCTAGGGGGTAGGGTTTAGGGTTTAGGGTTTAGGGTGTTAAATTTCTTTTCCCAAATAGGGGGGAGACCATAATCCCTATTTTCGGGCCCCCGCAAAACTGGTAAACCTAGTTTGGGAAAAGCCACCAGGGCTGTTTGATCGGATTAAGGCAGGCTCCTAGCGGTACACCAATGTTTAGCAAGCATTTGATTGAAAGGGAGTCACTAATTCTGTTCAAATGCGGCCGACAGCAAATCCAGGCTGTAGTCGCAGGGATCTTATGCTCTGTTCAAGCCCACTTGTGGCCACCATACACCTGAGCATCCCAGCAAATCAAAAAGAAGCGCCTGTCAGGTCCCGACGAGGACTCGGACGGCGAAGGGCAGTTGCTGGGTTTAGGGTTTAGGGTTTAGGCATTTTCAGGAGAATTCGGCAGCCCCCGTCTCCTCACAGAGATTTAGTGAAATTGGGTTCCTAAAATTGCGCACCACTGAGAGTGTTTCCTTGTTGGGGATCATATACATTTCGTAGGGATACATCATATATTGAGCAGAGCATAGCGAATTTGAGAGGTTACAAAACAACACTCAAGTCTCAAGAAGCTCACTTTACCGCGGCTCATCTGGTAGAATGGAAGCTACTATATTATAATGGGCTATTATAATATAGTAGCTTCCATTTTCTTTTCCATTATCCCAATATAACCCCAATTCAAATAGGTCGTCTTTGCGCATTTGGTTATAAAGGCAGGGGGATCCTGCCAGTGCTTTGGATACACTTGAGCCATAGTCTAAACTCCTTAAAAAGCGGTTATATAGGGAATTATATAGGGAACTACTATAGGGCTTATTAAGGGGGATACTAGGAGTTTAGACAGTAGCTCACTTGAGTTCATGGCCTCCCACTTCAAGTTGGCTCAAAAGCAACCGCTTGTTCATTGCCATGGTAGTGCTATTTTTCCAACGGGATATCCCGGCTGGCGTGTTCTTGTATTGTTGCATGGGATCCCAAGGTCTGCAGAATGAGGTATGTCTTGCTTGTTTCAACCAGAAAACACGATCCTCATGCGCGCTGCGCTCATGGTGATTTCATCACATGTCATGGGCTTTGACATCAAGAAGCCCAAGCCTGGTACCCTCAATCCAACATGGAGTCTTCTTGCTCCGGCTAGCGGTAGCATCATTCGTGCAGATCACAAGCCCCTCAAAACTGGAGGGGATCCCCAGGAGCTTCAGCCAGAGACCGCACACTGTAGCAATAGAAGTATGGGCTCGTTGAACTCCTAGTTGAGGTTTTCATTTTAGGACTCCTAGGATTTCACAAGACGCCTCCCCTCCTGCTCCGAGAAGCCAACTCGAACCTACTCCCAAACCCTGCACCTAAGCCATCCCCAACACACACCCAGGTTTCATCCTCATGGTTTCGCAAAATGGGGGCCCCTGCGGCAAAAGATTTACGGCACCTCGGCTTTGTTTTCTAGTTTGGGATCCTCAGGGCTCTTGGCTGAGTAGGGACAACTAGAAGCTGAACCTGTTGGCCCTTTGGCCCCAGTCCTTTACCGAGCCACCAGACATCGGTCCCAGCTGTCGCCTATAAAATAAAACCGCGCGGCTACCTCAGGCGCAGCTGCAGCAAGAGGGGGCCCGCAAGGGCCCATGCGCACGGCCCAAGCTCATCAGGAGCGGTGAACGAGATGCGGGCTGAGCATTCAGAGCTGTCTGGGACGGCCATGCGCCGAATCGCCAGCTGCAGACCGTGCCTCATGGCTCAGGCAGGGGCTTTCGATATGGCCCTGCCGTGCCCACATCACGTTGCACAGCGACGCTGAGGGATTGAAGCAGGCCTCCTGTGGCAATGGCAGAGGGCGTACCGTTGCAATGCAAGGAGACAGCCAATGACATGCCAGGTTTGCAGGCCGGTCTGCCCGCAACGGCTGCCACAAGCCTTAGCAACGAGAGGAACAAATTGCAGCCCCTGATTTTGACACTGCCTCAGGGCGCTGGGGCTGTCACTTACAGTCCTGTCAGACGTGGCGGCATGCACAGACGCATTTGGCCTTCAGTGACAGCACTCCGAAGGCCTCTGGTAACAGCAAGGTGAACCGCAGTCGTCTCCCTAAGATTTGGAATCTTGTTGGGTTTGGGGCTCAGCGATCGCTAAGAGCTTCCAAGACATAATAAAGAAGTATAGCGGTGTATGGGTCTTACAAGGCGCAGAGGCCAGAGTGGAGCACCTCTTGAAAATACAAAGTTCCGGTCTACGGTGTGGAACTCAAAAGCCGAGGGTTGACGTGCTCACACTTGGCTGGGATTGGGGCGATGAATAACAGGGACTACCGTAGAGATCCATTGCTCCTTCCCAACTAGGCATGATAATCTTCTGGGGTGTGCGCTTTTGCGTTCTTGTTGTCGTTTGAACTGGCCTCGCGGGAGACGTATGGCCAAGCAGGCGCTTAACCAATTAAAGATAAGCGACCTAGCTGCGAGTTGTGTGGTATCATGCCGAGAGTTCAGACTTTGGCTGAAAAGGCTGTGCGCTTAGTCCTGCCCCTTCGCATGACATTGCAGTGCAAGCGATCTTACAGAATTTCCAGAGCGTGCCAAGTACGGAGGTCGTAGACGGTGCGTGTATTATTGTTAGCAGCCCGCGGAAAAATCGTGGTGTTTGTATGAGGAGTGTATAACTTGGCACAGAGGGACAGTCCTGCGCTCGACTGGATGTTGCGGTATAAGGTTTAGGGAGGGTCAAGGGTTGTGGGTTTGGTTGAAGGGGCTTTAAGTTTTTTGAGGGTAGGTGCATCGCTGCTCGGCTCATGGTTGGGTTGTCGGAATTCAGATTCAGGGGTTTCCTCTGACGCGGGCTGCCAATGTGGTCCAACAAAGCGGCGGCCCTGCGACCATGAATGTTTGGAGGGGTCCGTTCCAGAAGATTCAGCTTCTGGTGTTACTTTTGTTTACGGAAATGACAAGGCTCCAGAAACGCTTCACCCTGTACTGTAGCTTCGTGATGCGTTCTGATGAACATGGGCCATGGGTAAGGTGGCTAAACTCAGCAGATTCCGGCGTTTAAATGCCCCACTGCCCAGAGTTCAAAAACAATTTCAAGGGGGTTGTTCGGCGCAATTGGGAGGAGTCACGACTTTGGTTTGTTGCCAATTACACCTCAAACTCCCCGCCAAAACGGCCATGCTCTTCTGAGGCATATTGAGCAATGAGAAGCTAGATTGGATCCTTGCCACGATGATTCTTTCCAGTTTCTTGGCAGAAGCTTGAGGATCCCAATCTCCTCTATGTAAGTCCGATTGCATGGGCCCACTTCTTCCGCCCATAGCGACCGCCCAAGCAGCTACGGGACGTTTGAGTCGGCCGAGCTAGATTTCGAGAGGATCTACAGCTCATTGACTTGAGGGATAGGTCTAAGCTCCGCGACGCACCCATTTCAGAGACATTGCTATCCTGACCCCGTTCGGACGCTGGGGCTTTCTGAACTGTTGGGGCACACTTAAGTCACTTAACTCAACGATTTATGAGGCGCTTACAGTGAAGTAAAGTGGTTGCCCTAGGAAGTACTTGTTCCAAAGTTCCGACTTTCGAAAGAACTCTCTCGCGAGAATTCCTAGCGTTCCATCCCGCTAGCGCCTGAAGGACCATACGCAACAAGGGCTTTTCATCCAATAGCATGTAGAGCTATTTCGGAAATGCTGCTGCCAGCCCAATGCTTTCGGCCGATCAGCGCCAGCCTTTCCCAGAACCTGAAGTACAGATCCATATTAACGTCCTGTAAGCCTCTTTGTTGATCAGGACGCGAGAATGGCCATAGAAACCCTGCAGCAACAAACGCATGAAGAGGGGCTCGGGGGAGAACAAGCCCACTACTGGATGAGGTGTTGTCAATGTGATCGTTGCATCTTGGCGGCAGTCACATGTCTGCTCTTTTCGTGCAGAAGCACGAGAATGCTGTGTTTCTAGGTTTTCTAGGATAAAGAGACACACGGTTTAGGGTTTAGGGTTTAGCGGCTACGATGGTACCTGAAAGGCATGATGATCCTGTAGGTAGAGTCATTGAAGATGCTAATTTTGCAAGATCCCTTAGACCCGAGATTTGCTTATCACTAAATGCCCTTCTGGGGGTTCCACGTTTGCCTGTTCGTGCACCCTGATGCAGGACGCAGACCTTTTTGCCAAGGAGAATAAGACACGTGGCTGCATGCAACCCCTGGAGATGACGAATGAACTCCTCACCCTGGTCAAAATTACCTAGTATTTCATGTGAGCTACGGACTAAATTTAGGTTGGGGGGGACCTATAGGATTTTGGGGGGACCTATTAAGGGATACAATAAACATTTAGTCCAGGGCTCATCTCTCTTAGATTAGTAGCATCTATCGGATCCATTCCCTCCTACGTCATTGTAAGACTAGAGGAGTTTGGGGTGACTGTGCACCAGCTAAGTCGCCAGCCAGGACTCTCCCGTTGACTTCTGGCTTGTCATACGTAGAAAAGATAATCCCCTCCCCTCCAAGATTCAACCCCCCACCCCCTCATATAAAGTATATTATAATATACCCCATAATGGGAGTATTCAATAGTAGGGGGGGTGGGGGGGTTTGGGGGAGGGGATAAGCGGTTATAATGATGCTGCTGGGGATGACGGCCATGGCAGTCATCTCCTGATGCTGGTTTTGCCAGTAGTTGAAGCTGGCTTCTCCAGACATACTCTCCAAAGAACATCAGACCCGAAGTATAGTATAGTAGCATTAGTAGAGACGCCCAAACCAGAATCTTTAACCTGCAGGTGAACATGTCCAGAAAAACTCCACAAACTTTGGTTCATCGAAGCCTGCCACTCAGGACACAGTATGAACAAGATATCGCTACATTAACTACGACGATATCAACTATTTACACATGCAGCTCGGCGCAGCATGCCGTTGAGCTTGGGCGCCGTGGTTGGGCTTAAGGCTCAGGTTTGGCAACAGACAAAGGCTTGACTATACAAGGATTTTGGGGCAATATTCTTCCTTTCCAATTAGGCTTATACGTTGCCCACTACGTCTAGCTCGTCAACTTAGCGCATAGGAAAAGTAGGACTAAACAGACTTCACGCCATCAGCCACTTGGGGTGGCTGTGATAAGTGATACCAGCTGTAGGCACCAGTTGAGTGTTGGGGAGACGCGGAGGTTGTGTAAAAGACGATGGAGTCGTGTCTGCCACCCTCGTGCAAGAATTGGTGGTTGTTTGTTGGCACATGGCTGACTGCGACTTGCCCAGTGCCGCGCCGAGTGAGGGCGGATTTCTGCAAAAGCATATGTAATATGTGCCTTCTTCGATTTTTGTTCCTGTGCTGGTCTCTCTCACAGCCCGGGAACAAGAGTATCTAGGCACTCCATTCCCGTGTGAGCTATGGTCAGCCTTGTGGTTAAGAAAGGGAATACTAAGGGTGGGCGTTGCTGCCTTATGGCCACGCAATATGTATGCATGTGTGTATATCTTCCTTTTCCAGACACAAGTCCTGTTTCGTTTTAGGCAGTACTATCACCCAGGTCAGCATTCGTGATCGCGCAATTGCTTTGGTTTGGGGGGGGATGGGGGACAAGAACGTACGGAACACAACAATTACGTGTTTCAACCTAGGCTTCAAGGTTTTCAGGTATCGATATTTCATACAGATACAAGTCGCATTTCAAAATCTTGTGTTACGCAGCTCTGATTTTGACATTTTCAGTAAATCAGACTTTCAAAGCAAATTTGGACAACAGAGCCGCATCATGTTGCCTTTGCGCGGTGTGACAGATGGCCTGGCTTTGATTATTTACCCCCGCTTCAGGGTCCCGCTGCCTAAACGACGCACGATGCTGTCGTTGGACATGCTGGCTTTTCTTGCCAGCATACAAGAGCTGACCGGCAGACGCAACAGGCTCGTGGCAATGCTGCTGTCGTGACCTTCAACATTTGAACAGCGGTTTTGCTGTGCCGTTCTCAACAGGAGGTTTCATAGTCCCTAAAACCCTCAGGGCTTATGCGCGTAGGGCCCATCGGTATCCCGAAAAGTTTAGGCTTGGATGTGCCCGAATTCCCACGCCCACCACTGTTTCGCGATGCGCGGCGGCAAACCTGGGGTTCTGGTCGTAATATTACCCTAGGGATCCAAGTCTACAAATAATACCAACATTGGGCCCCAAAGTCTGTAAATATTGCCTACATTGGGCTATCTGGATCCCTGGGGTTAGTTACACACGACAGATTGACCGCTTGGTCGCCAGGCACACTGCACCCGCTGTCCCTATAGTCCCCCTTAGGTAGATAAAATATATTATAGTATATTATAGTCTACTATGGTATATTACAGTATATTACAGTAAGACCCACATATACCCCATATTCTATCTACTTAAGGGGGACTATAAGTCCCTACACCTGACACTTGGATTTATCCCACAGACTGTTACAGGGTAGGGGCAGTGGCCACAAGCGAGGCATCTACGCCATCGAGATGGCGGCGCGCGTCTACGTGTTTCGATCAGAGGTTTTCCAGACAGCAATGTTGCTTGATTTCTGCATAGCCGGGGCCCCAGTTGATGTTCGCAGAACTGACTAGTGGTTGGCGGCAGTTTGCAATTGATATGTAGCCATCAACTTTGGGTTTTTAGTAGAGACACCCCCAGACTCACTGAAGGCCGTTTTGGGCAGGATCTGGTTGCTTCATAGTATCCAAGCCGGCTGTGAAGGTTGCGACCGATGTCCTTCTTCTGTGGGGAGATTTCTTTCTCAGACTCTCGGACAAATGGAAGCAAGCAGTAGCCCATCGAAGGTTTCAATCAGGATGATGTGCCTGATAAGGACGAAGGTGTCTGTCAATAGCCTGTGATTCCTTTAAGTTTCAGCCAGAGGAGAGCCACAGGATTGCCAAGCAACTGTTGAAGTTTTGGAAGCATGCTCGGTGTCTGTTGCATCGCAGCCTTTAACATTTGTGTGGGTTAGAAGTCAACCTCAAGAGTAGAAGGATCCTACCTCCAAAATTGGGTTATGATGAATGCGCAAACCAGTGCGTCGCAGCGTGGGAGAGGTCATGCAAAGATCGACCTTTGAACTTCTCAGGACAAGGATGTACGGTCCAGAAGGGCAGTCTTAGCGGTCTTAGCGCCTTTATAGGATTTCGAGGGGAACCCGACCGTCCAGAACCCCCCAAAGCGACGCTCCGAACCCTGAATGAATCGCGTGGCAACTGATATCGATGTTTTGCGCAGTCCGCGCCGGGTGGAATAGTCTTGGTATGATAGGCACAAGCAACTTCTTAAGATTGCTTCTGCTGCCACCGCTGTTGTTTTCGTCGTCATTGTCGTCATTGTTGCTGTTGGTGGTAGGAATGGTGGCGCGGCGGGTTGGTGCCGGTGGCGGCAGCGGTGGCGCGGCAGTGGTGTGGCGGCCGTGGCCGCAGCGTTGTGGTGGTCGTGGCGGTGGTGTTGGTTGCTGCTGCTTTGGCTCATCCCACCACTGCTGCTGCTGTTGCTGATAATATGGGTGGTTGTCAAAATTATGGTCCCCTTTTGCGTACCCTAGATATTAGGTGCCGTACTATAATAGGGACCCAAAAAGAGACCATAATTTTGACAACCACCCTAATATTGCTTGTGCTGCAGCTCGGTGCTGATGCTGCTGTTGTTGCCGTGCAAGGCTGGAATTACCCATATAACCCATTATAGTAGTTTCCATTTTCTTTTCCATTATCCCCCATAATAACCCCAGTATAACCCTAATATTCGATCTACTTAAGGGGGACTATAACCCTAAACCCTAAACCCTAAGTAGTAGCTTCCATTTTCTTTTCCATTATCCCATTACATCCCCTATAAACCCTACATATTACCCGAATGGGTTGTTGCCGGTGCAAGGCTGGAATTACGAGCTGGGCTTCCTTCGCATCTTTCGGTTGGCTCGCCTGTTTAGAGACTCAGTCGGTTTAGGAGTTAGGGTTTAGGGTTTAGGGTTAAGGGTTTAGGGTTTAGGGTGGGGGGGTTTAGGAGTTTGAAAGGTTTGGGGTTTCAGGGTTTAGGGTTTCTAGGGTGGATGTTGTAGTGAAAATTGCGAATCGAATGGAAACGAAAATGAACAGTGAAATTGAAGCTACTATTCAGGTTTTTGGGAGTAGTTTTGGGAGGTTGCTGTAGGGATAGAAGGGTCATGTAGGAATCTTATCCCGATCATGTAGAACCAAATGAGCAATGAAGTGGAAAACGCAACTGAAACTGGGATAAAGAAGGTTTATTTGGTTGCGAAGTACCTTCTGCCTGGCGAATGATGGTGATATAGTATATAAGGGCATGGGAGGTTTTTTGTATCAGCAGTCCCTAAGTAAACCCTAAACCCTCAACAGTGCCAAATGCTTTGGGCTTAGGGGGTTCGGGATTGAGTTTTTCGTTCACAGATTTGGGGTTTAGTTCAAGATTTGGGGATTCAGAGGCTCTGGCTTCGGTTGAGGGTTTAAATGTTGAGGTTTGGGACTGCAGTGTTTAGGCTTTGGATTAAGGCACGGGGTGTGGGTTCAGGGTTTGGTGTCTGTAGGGGTTGAGCTATGGTTTTGGGTTGTGGGGTCAGGAGTTTTGGGTTTAGGGTTTGGGTTTTGAGGCCAGGGTCCTAAACCCTAAACTTTATAGAGTTTAGGCTATGGTAAGGGTGGTGGAGTGGCATGCAAGGGCCACTATCCTACCAAATACAGAGGCAGCATTTAAAACACGACGTAAACTAGTCAAGTAAAGTTGTGGGGCTGCATGTGAGCCCTGAAGTCTCCATGAAAGACCCTTGGCTGGTATGAACACTCCATCTTGTGAGCTTATGTTCTCCCATTGGGATCCTGTGGCGTTGCCTAGGGATGGTAGCGCTTTCTCCAGATGGGAGTAGCTTGTGCAAAGACTCAACATGTGCAAATTGTGGCATTCTCGCTCCGAGGTGATTATACGCTCCTCCGCACGGTTTTTTGATATCGGTTGTTCTTAGATACCGGTTGTTCTGAAAATTCCGTGCACAGGAGTACAGCATATTTTTTGCAATACTTGCCAGCAGCGGGTGTTGCCCTACACAAGTGCAAAGCGGGGTGGCGCGTCGGCAGTGTGTATGGCTTTTGGCTGCTCCACCTTTGTGATGCTAAAGTGTCATGGCAATTTAATTGTCACTAGCGGTATGCCACGAAAAACTTGGTGTTGCTACGTTACTACGTTAGTCACTCCTAAACCCTAAACCGCGTGGCTCCTCGCTTCCAAATGTTAGTGCTGATGTTGCGGCTATTGCTGAGGCTTGTCATGCCTCTCTGTTCCGAGGCCCGAAAAGCCAGAACAGAGAGCCTCAACCCCAAAGCTGTGGAAACCATACAAGCCTGCCCAACACCCTGCAAGCCCTGAACCCCCGCATCGTAAACCAGCCCAGGATTTGTCCGAGTAGTGGGCATGTTCCCGGAGCTGCAGTTTCTGGTGAAGGGATTCTTGGCTAGCTTTGACTCTTAGGACTTTTTTTTGAAGTTTCCCATGACCCTAAACCCTAAACCCTTTAAAGATCAGCCAAGGATTCATCTCCTCCTTCTCTGCTGTCTTCTGGGGCTCCATATTGATGTGGGTAGTGACTTGGATTCGGTTTAGGGTGGGGTTTAGGGATGCCAGAGGCTAAGTGCAAAAAAGCAGGGAGTGGTTTAATTCGTCCCACGCACGCTAGTTCAATTCGTCCCACGCACGCTAGTTCTTAAGCCACTTGCCCTGAAATCCCCATCCCTTGGGACTTAACTCTCAAGTGATAAGCCATAAACATTCTTTGGCCTCCTATAGCTGATGACTACCATTACAGATGACACCAGAGTCTCGTAATATGTCTGCCTAACTACCTAGTTTTAATATTCTTTGTACAAGAATGTTGCTTGACGGGCCCTGACGCTGCCAAATGCCAGGTGATCCTCATGTGGGCAATCGTGGCTGTGTACTTCCTTGATCCCATCCTCAGGGACATTGCCAAAAATGATGCAGATGCTGGGATGTAAGTGGTGCCATTCCATCAGCAGGTAATGTACCATGTTTTTTCAAAACTTTGCTCAAAGACCAACCTGTGAGCATGTGGACTCTCAAGTCTAGAGCTCGAATCTGAGCCTCGCAAGGCTTCTTTTCTGGTAGATTTGGTAGTTTCCCTACATAGCGGTGCCCCAATATAGACCCCAAAATATTTGATTTTTGGGGACCCGCAAATGGTACCCCTAATTTCTGGGACACCTTCATTTAGGAGCACCTTTTTTTGTAGATAGCTTTAAGAGCTCTCCTACCTGTACAAACGAGGTTCTCTGTCATGCGCCTCAGTGGCACTACCGCAGGCCCAAACCTGCCTTTTACCTGGATGTCCTTCCTTTTTGGGTTTGTTTAGGGCTTAGTATATAGAGTTACATATTTACAGTGTATATCCCCACAAAAATAAGATATCCACGGTCCAGGTAGACTTTTAAGTATGCGCAACTCTAAACCGCAAACAGCATGAGCCTTGCCAAGGACTAATTTCTTTCTGAGGCTCCAATCCTGATGATGTCTCCCCTAACATAATGTAACCGACCTTAGTCGCTCATGTGGACAATTGCACTGCAGCAAAATGTTTCAGTACTACCCTGAGCCAACAACCCTAAACCTTGAAGGACTCTCCCCAAACGCTAAACCCTAAACCCCAAACTTAGGAGACATGCGAATTCGAACGGAACTGCACTGCCTGGTCGTCAGTCTTTGATTCTGAAGCTGGGTGGCTTCAGTATCCGTTTTCACCCCATTACATGGAAAAAATGGAAACTACTATAGTATATTAGGGTATATGTAGGGCTGTATAGGGATAATGGAAAGGAAAATGGAATATTTTCGGTATCAGGTGTCACATGCGGAGGGTTTTTCTGCTCTTCTTGCATGTAGGTGGGCATGGGTGGGCGGTAGGAGCCTTCATCGCTCACATGTCCGATGTTCATCTATCAGTGATGCGCGGCTCGATTTGTCTCTCCTGCTGCTTTTCTCCGCTGCGGCTCCTGCTCCTTTAGGACTTTTGGTGCTTCTGTCCTTTTCCTTCTGAGCTACTTGTGTCTGAATTTTTCCTCCCAAGCAGCTGCCATCCAGAGCCATGAGGAGCCATGTGCAGGAGAAGCTGACCACTTTGTAGTTCAAATCTCAGTCTAGAGACGCCTACCCAAAGCGTTGAAACTATTGTATGCGGGATGGCGGAATGTGCCCTTGGGCCTTCAGGGCGGCACGAACGTGTCACTGTTCATATGGAGGGGTGTGGTCTTTGTGGGCTGCTACACAGGAAATCACGGCTATTTCATGAGATGGTATGGATTCTGTAGCGGGCTAGCAGAGTTCCCGCACATCATGGGCAACAATCACTTTTTTGGGGTTGCTCCTACAAACACATTGCCGGCATGGTCTCCAAGCGACATAAGATGCACACGTAAGGTGGTGTTTGTGTTTCCAGGGAAGGTAAACCCTAAACCCTAAACCCTAACTTTGGCAACGCCGAGGTAGTAACCCTCACCCAGACGGTCGTCTTTGGTGACAGCTGGGGTTCATCCGCCATAGTTTCCATGGCAGCAAATAGAAATTGTTCAGCGAAATGCAGGTTTGACATTGGTGTGGGAAATTAAAGGCTGCTTCACTTCGGCGTGCCTTTCGTTGGTAGTGTGCTGTCAGGAGTGGCATTGACACCTACTCCGAGATATTTGGTCCCCTTCAGTAGATAGAACATGGCTCCGACCATATACCCCACGTGATATCTACTTAAGAGGGACTATGCTAAGCTCTAAGCCTTAAATTGTACTTTCCAATAAGGTTTTCACTATCCCAGTATAACCCTACATAATCGCTAGTTTCTATCTACTAAAGGGGAAGTACACCCTAAACCCGAACCTCTGAACCCTGAACCCGTCTATTCCATTGCAACCAACTCAATGCTGTGTCCAGCCATTACTCTGGCATTTACTTCAGCCACATTTGGTTGGGTTACCTGTGCGCTCGAAGACAACGTTGCAACCTAAAACGCGTATGATCTAGTACCTGGACCCTAGACCGACGGGGTTCTGTCCTACTTATTTATAGCCCTAAACCCCTAAACCCTAAACTCTAAACCGTGTGGCACATCCACAAGAGAAATAGGACGTCCAGGGTCCAGGTATGAACTGAACGTCAGAAGCACGGTTTTGCCATCCGAGCTGTCCTTCCCATGGTTCTGAAATTATTTGAGCAAAAGTCTAAACTTCTTAAAGGGGATTATGTATGGGACTACTATAGGGGTTATTAAGGGGGATACTAGGAGTTTCGACAATGGTACATTTGGTGACTGTTATGTTGGTATGCTGTCAGCATTGCAGCCATTTTCTGTAGGAGTTCTACATGCAGGAGGATGTTTACGACTTGCATTGCTCCGCTTATTTGCAAGCAACTTCTGTTGTGAGCACATCCGTGCTGCGCTCCGCCTGAGGCTATTATCACAAAGCAACCGCAGACGATGATCATATTCGCTACTTGGCAGCCCTGTAGGACGCTTCCAGCGCTGCGCTACCAAGCGCGGGCCTTTCTGCAACCCAGAATAGAATCGTCGCAATAGTAGAAACAGCTGTAACAAATAGTAGTATTCATGTATATTATAGCCTATTATAGATACTGCTACTTATCTACTATACTAGACGATAACATACAATGATAATAGTAATATTGTTGTATATTATAGTCTATTACAGTAGAGAAGTAACGGTAGTACAAGCAGCCTGTAGCAGTGCTGGGCCGCTAGGCCGCTAGGCTGCCAGTCTGCTCTTGTTACAACGATTGATCGAACTATACCTTAGTCTGCAGCCTCTTTGGGCTTGCATTTTGGGACCTTTTCTCAACGGTTGTATCAAGGAATCCAAATGAATCAATTAGGGTCTAGCTTGATTTCCTGGGTTTTCTATTGTCTGTATATGGTGAGAATGAGGGCATGTATATGAATCTCAATAGGGCTTCGTGAAGTTATTACAGTCTTAAATATTCCTTAATAAGATTTTACTTGTTTTTTCAGATATAGCTGAATGAGATTTCATTTCCTTTTCGTAATTAGATTTCACTTGATGTTAACTAAAGTTCAGTTATGGCCGTTTTGGGAAGTAGGGTTTGGGGGATGGTGTATGGATATAAGGCTCATGTAAGAATCTTATCCCGATAATGTAGCACCAAATGAACCATGAAGCGGAAAACAACATGGAAATTGGGATGAAGATTTACATTTCTGAGAAGTACCTTCTACCTTGGGAATGATGGTGGTATAGCATATATGAAGGGCATGGGAGGTTGTTTTTGTATCAGCAGTCCCGAATCAAACCCTAAACCCTCAACAGTGCTCAATGCTTTGGACACAGGGGTTCGGAATGAGGGCTTTTCGTTCAAGAGTTTGGGATTAGGGTTTCGGTGCTCAGAGGCTATGGCTTGGGTTTTGGGTTTAGGGATTAAAGGTTGAGGGTTGTGGGCTGTAGTGTTTATGCTTCGCGTCTAAGCATGGGGTGTGGGTTCAGGGTTTGGTGTCTGCAGAGGTTGAGCTATGGTTTCGGGTTGTGGGGTCAGGATTTTTGGGTTTAGGGTTTGGGTTTTGGGGCCAGGGTCCTAAACCTTCAACTGTAAGCCTTAAACTCCATAGGGTTTAGGCTATGGTAAAGGGTGGCGGAGTGGCAAGTGAGGGGCACTAATCAGACTTGGTTTTAATTGGACTTCAATTAGAGTTTCAGGTTTTAATCAGGTTTCAACCTCTTTCAAGCAGATTTCAACTGGATTTTAACTGGACTCCATGTAGACTTTAATTCGAATGCAAATGATGTTGATTTCATGAGGTGGTTTTAATTAGATGTTCAGTAGATTTTAATTCGGTGTCAATTTCATTCATACTTGATTTTAAGTAGATTTCAATCTAGATTTTCATTGACCCTAAACCCATAAACCGTAAACCCTAAATAATAACAGATGTCTAGGCAGAAAAGGCCGATGGGGTTGTAAAAAATGATAACAGATATTCCGGGTGTGTTTGTAATTAGGGGAGGGGGAGGAGAGACGTTTATTGTTAAGGGGAAGCGAGCGGGGTTCCCCCCAACCTTGCAGCGTGAGAAACCCTCAAGTGGAGTTTCCAGCCATCCATGGATGCAAGTGTGCTTTGGCTTCCTTTGTCGGCAGTCCTTATAGCAAGGGGTACCCAGAACTGCGCAATTGCGCCATTTTTGAAATCTGCAAGTGAAACTGAGGCCGGGATGTATGCCACAGTCACCCTGGGTGTGCTGCGCCTCGGAATGCTGGTTCTTCATGAAACAAAGATGGCTCCTACCACCACCCATTTCCATAATAGTAGACCGCCTCACTACACTTGATGCCCTGCACCTCATCCGGTTCCACCAGCAGTACCACTGCCACCATTTTTCCATCATGCTGCCCTCATTCCTTCGACAACAACGAAGCTTTCCACTAGTTCCCCAAAACAATTATGAGCCCTTCAAATCTTGCCAACAGTAAGAACTGGAATTGCAAAGATGGTGCAATAATTTTTGGATCATATTTCATGTTGACAGGTGGGGCCTTGTGATTAGGGGGTGGTGATGACTGCTGCTGCTAATGCAGACGTTGCTTCTTCAGCAGGTAGTGCCTCTGACGACTATTCTTGGTGCTGCCCTTTCCTCCTTTATTGCTATTATCAGTGTTGCTACTGCTACTACTGCTATTCCTGCTGCGATTACTACAACCACGACGACGACCGCTAGGAGAACTGTTACTGATGCCGCTGTTACTTCTACGACTACTACGACCACCACCACNNACCACCACCACCACCACTGCTTCTTATACTTTTGTTGCCCCTTTCTTGGTCCGGCACTGGTGATCAGGAACCTGATCGTCGCTGCGATCGTCGATAGTGGTGCGCAGGCGCGGGAAGAAGCCCAAGAGGCGAAGAAGACCGGGACTCAGCCACGGTGGTCATGTGTAGCTTCCGGATTAGACGAGCGTCTGCAGGGGTTTCAGACCGAGAGTTTGGTAGGAGTCTTGGGGCTGGTCGGGCTGGTGGATGAAGAAAGTAGAATTGTATGCACAGCTTGCAGAAACAGAAGACGACTTTCTTCTCTCTACACTCCACAGGGCATTGTTCTCCTTCATAGCGCTCAGAACAGCCCTAGACCCCGTCTCACGGGATTTCCGGCATCGGCATTGGCAAAAGGGGCATGCACTGAATTTTCGTAGCAACCTTGTCCCTGACTGGAATGACGTTGCCAACGTACCTTGGATGTTGGGGCGTGCAGAATTATCGTTCCGCTTTGGTTTTCGGTGGATGATGAGACAGGCTCAAGCCTCCAAGAGAGGAGGGCTATATGATATAGCCTTTGAAGATGCTTTCTGGTTGCTACCGTGCTCTGAGGAAGAGGCTGTATGTCCTTGTTTCTCTTGCATGCTACTGGCACAAGTCAAAAGCATTTGTTTTCTGAACTTGGTGCATTGGAATGGCTAGCCGCAATGTGTCCATCAGTGAATGCTTCTTGCCACCTCGGTCACTACGCTTACCGTTACCCATTGCTTTCATTTCTGGTTCTCTTGTTTCGCTGATTTGTTTCTGTTCGCCGTGCTCACGTACATAGAGCACTGAAGTTGCACTAGCGGTTATAATCCTAGTAATAGTAACCATGATCATAAAACTACCAACATTCATAACACCTGTGCTACTAGTGTAACAACAACTACAAAACTATGTACTCCACTTACGTACTTCCCAGGTGCGCACTTGCACTTGGGGTAGTTCATGCGCCTTATCTTTGGTTAGCTGAGAATGAAGAACTGGATCCTTAAAATAGTTCCTATACATTCCATGATAGTAGTTTCCATTGTCTTTTCCATTTCTTCTAAACCCTAACCTCATTATAGTAGTTTCCATTTTCTTGTCCAGTCCTTCATGCCCACTAACCGAAGGTAAGTCATGCGCTGCTGAGGAGAAGGCAGAGGAATGAGGAGCAGAAGCAGAAAGAGCGACAGAAAAACCGGCTGCTGGAGATTTGCAAGATTTTGGATGATGATGTGTCCCGACTGTTTAGTTTAGGGTTTAGCGCTTAGGGTGCATAATGTGTCCTCACCGCATGAAAAGGTCCAGACCCCCAACTAACAAACTTCACAAAATTGGGTACCTAAACTAGGCAACAGGATAGTGGACCCCAATATAGACCCTAAAATATTACAGCCCTTATCATTGGGACCCTCACAATTTCAGAATGGTACCCCTAATTTTAGGAAGCCCTAGTGGGATCCATGTTCGGGAGTTCCAACTTGTTGGATCCATTGCGCGGAGGGCCAGGGAGTGTTTGGCCAAACAGTCGCACAGGGATTGTACTCACGCGCCGACAGCCTCGCCAGCTGAGAGCTTTAATGTGCCCTAAACCCTAAACCCAGTAGGAAGCCTCATCAGGCTGGAGGAATCATAATTTGTCTTGGAACGGGTGATTTCACGTTTTGCTTCCGCAACGGTTGAGAGTCTAGGCTTTTTAGAGAAGTTGCTTGGCGAATTCGTGTGTCTAAAGACGAGGCATCCAAAACCTAATGCCCAAACCGTATTTCCTTGGACCACCCTAGACCACCTCCAGTCCCTTTTGGAGCTGTGTCCAGGGTAAGGCACGAATCTCTCCCAAAGGAACGTGGAAAGCCTACCAAACGGCTCCTACGTAGTTCCTTTTTTGGGTTGGTTTATGGTTTTGTGGTAAGGGGTTATAACATACTACCCAAAATCGCGAAGAGGGATTTTTGCCAATGACATTCCCCTGAACGTGCACATTACGACACACTGCACCGTGACGGCTCCCAACAGGAAGCGCACCCCTACCCAGACCCTCCTATGTTGTTATGACTTCAGGGTCTGACTATACGTTACAACCACTGACCCAAAAAGCATAACAAACCCAACCAGGAACTACATAGGAACCTTTGGATAAGTTTATGCAGTACTGATGTACTCTCACAGTCAAGCTGTCGCATGCATACTCTGTCTTCGTGGTGAACTTGTATGGTTTCTACCCGCCATGGTGCTTATGTAGCAATGGTACAGGGGGAAGCAGTCTTGGATGCCTGTAGCCATTGAAGTCAGCCATTGGCCATTGGCAAGTTGGGCCTTTCCAACTCGGTTAGCTTCTTTGAAGCCAGGAGAATGTCGCTATTCATTCAGATTGGGTTGAAGACGATACCCGTACCCATGGTCTTCTCCGAATCGCAAGCTTACTGGTTCTTAGTAGGGATCTGGACAGATAGTCCCTATATGATATATTCCCGTATTCCCTACCAACCCTCAGTAATGTGAGGCAAGAGACGTCTGAAGGTGCTCCTCCCTGATGCCCTTCCCTTACTACCTTCACCGGCTTTAGGTTTTGGGTTTATTTTGAGATGCCCCGCCAACCAGCAATCCTAGACCAAGTTCTGGCCAGGCCAAATCTCATTTAGTAATTCTGCGTATTTTCTCATATTGTCTACGAAGCCAGCCACTGAGCCACATACCCTTGACCTACGAACCCAGGAGAGTGGATCCTTATCCTTTGCAGCCTGACACGGTTTGGGATTTACAAGGTTTAGGCTTCAGGGTTTGGGATTTCGGCCGTAGGATTTAGAGTCTAGACGTCCCTTTGGCTGAAAGATTTGCAATCCTTCCCAAGTTGCTAGAACTCACAGAGCCAAATCTGTGCCTCAAAGTACTGTAGGGTTGCGCCCCATTGGCCCCAGAATTAAGAGGTCCCCATCAAAACAGATGCACAAGTTTCCGAGGGAACCCGTGTTTTTTTTTTTG
>CAJNIZ010027125.1:19785-30198 GCA_905231905.1 Symbiodinium pilosum
TTAGGGAAACTACCATATATTGCAAGACATTGGCGGCGTTACCTAGAGTAGAAAGTCAAAGACTATCAGATATTTCAAGTTATTGCTCGAGCTTTCCGCCGGGCAACCCCAAAGCCTGAAACTCAGAACACACTAAACCACTGTGTCATCCTGGCAGCTATGCTGTGGCGACAAGTTTCGAGTAAACTTGGAGTCTGAGCCCTCTATGGGGACCCCTGTAGGCTATGGTGGATAGTGTAGGGACTACCCGCGTATGTGGGGGTATAACCAGTATATCAGGATAATGTAAGGTAAGTGGATTAGGGGTCCCTTACGGGCTTTCCTCCTAACAACCCTTGATGGACATGGCCGAGTCGCTGTCTAGAGAATCTATGCAGTTTTGCACTCGCAGCCTTGATTTGGCAAGCTTGTGATCTGCAGGGTGTGTCAGCTTGCAACGTGATGTGGATATGAATAGTAGTTTCCCCACATAGGAGGACCCCAATATCGACCCTATCATTGGACCCTCAAGAAGGTACCCCCTAATTTTGGGAACCTCCCATATACATAAAAACAAGAATAGTAGTGGCAGGAGCAATAACCATGACAATACCAGACCTAGGATTGCTGCCAGGATGGTATGGAAGCATTGTGTCATTTAGGGTCTAGGGTCCAAAAATCCTGAGTCATACAAGGGGGTCTAGATTAGGGATCTCCTTGCCTCTACTTCTGGGAAGTACTGTATCTGAACCGAGGATGAAGCTCGTGATAGGGTTTAGGGTTTATAGTTCCCCTTCAGTAGATAGAATATGGCTTTGCGTACATTATAATAAGACCCCCCATATACCCCATATTCTATCTACTTAAGGGGGACTATAGATTGTTCGGAACATGCGTTACTCGTGTCAGCTGGGCAGGGAACGCAGTTTCCTTCACTTCTTTCAGGTTGCATAGGTTGCAGAGTCTTTCGTCGGACTTCCTGAGTACAAAGTCGGGCTAGTTACTGCTAGCTGTGTCAGCAGTGCGAGGAATGCATTTTCAGACCGCAGAATTTATGACATGCTTCCTGATAAAACCTCCCTAAGCCCGAAAACACCTAAACCCTAAGCCTTAAGCCCCTATATCCCAAACCCTACACCCTAAAGCCGGCCTACCTTGCAAACTGGTTGCAAACTGACATTATCCGGGGCCGTCATTTCGGGGAGCAATGGCTGATCGGAACATTCAAACTTAATTCTACACCTCAAGGTCTAGGGTTTAGGGTTTAGAGCATTGCCCCCCCGACGGCTCTGCACATAGCTGGTCAAATTTAGTGACCTCACCTGGCGTTGTCCCGGATGGCGTTTTATAACCTCGGGTTTGGATCCCAAAAGGATGGGACATGGTCCTGAAATACGGTTTAGGGTTTAGGGTTTAGGGTTTATAGGGTTTAGGGTTTCGGGTTTAGGGTTGAGGGTATTTGGGACCCAAAGCCCTGAGGAACAAATCTTATGTAAAGGTGCACGGTTGAAGTCTTTGGATTCTGTATCGAATCCTCATATAACCTCCATATAATCGTAATCCCCATATAACCACCATGTGATCTTTTCTACAATCCTCATATAACCTCCAAACAATCTCCATATAACCCCATATAATCTTATGTTTGAACTCCTCAAGTTTAGAGTTATAATGGTAATCCCCATATCACCACCATGTAATCTTATGTTTGAAGTCCTCAAGTTTAGAGTTCAGGGCTTTATGTGGATGCTCGCGAAGTCATCCCGTCGCCTGAATGTTCATGAGAATCATGAGGAGTGGGTTTTGGTAACCCCGACCCCCAAACGTGGGACACACGGAGAATGATATGGTAGTCATAGGGTCCTTATGTTGGGGGTAAGGGTTACCCAAACCCGTTTATGCAAAAAGCACCCCTCTGCCCACGGGTACCAAATATTCCTGACCATAACCAGTATTAGGGGCAGGAGCAACATTCTGGGATAGGGATGAATTTAAAAGCGAGTGAGGACTTGATCCGAAAGTGCTGCCAAGTTCACAAGAAAATCAGCGACGAACCTCTGATGCGTAGTTTCCGCTAATGGTCCCAATTCTGCACCACAAGTTGTTAGGGGTGCCGCGCTAACGAAGAGTAGAGGGCGCCGGGTTTGGAGAACAAGTATTATGAAGGGTCTTTCAAGAGGCCCCACATCATCGTTGAACCGGACCCCTTGATTTTTCTTAGAATCTTAATCCAAATGATTCTAGGATCTTATGAGTTTAGGAGACTCCCAAATCGTGGGTTTTGGGTTTTCTTGTTTTATGCAAGCAGTCTGCAGACCATCCGAACGAGAATGAGCTTGTGAAGGTTTTGGGTTTAAAGTTCGGGTCCTGTTGATACACCGTTCAAACTCGTATATAACGCAACCCTGTGTTTGCCAGGAAAAGCAACGTGTTTTCACAGACTGATTGGCCTTCCTCGGTTCCAAGTACAGCGCTGAATGCTAGGAAGCAGAAACTAGTAACTAGATGTGACCTGACACATCGGGACCTTCCAGAATTTATTATGATGCAGGTCCATGTTGTGAATTTTCTATTGCAATAAGGGCCCCGATAGAAATGTCCCCAAAACATCTAGCATAGAATCTTGGATGCATCTTGCAGGAAAAGCAGCTACAAGCACCACAGCAGGTGTGAACATTCTTATTCAAAATTCGAGCCTTTTAGAACACCGAATGTCCTTACCCTAAACCCTAAACCTTTAACCGCAGTCGCAGTACACCTTGCCGTTTCGTTGTCATCTGATCATGGTCTTCAAGCGCAAGCTGGTGCATGACAGGCTCTGTGCATGTTTGGGCTTGCCTTCAGGGTAAGCAGACTCACAACATCTATATGGGAGTCACCATAAAAGGTGGGAACCTTAGTAAATCCGCATATGTATATCTATCTATATATATATATATATATGCTCACACCCCCCCATGATCCACCGAAAAGGCGTTTTTCATGAAACATCGTATTTCAGTTTATGTACATATATGTAGCCACTTCGTTGAGTCAAGGGATCCTGGAATCCAGGATTCATGGTTGTCCATCTGATTGAAAGCAATACGACTTCCAATTGGAATTTATTCAACTACTACAGAAATCGGATTGAATATATTAATATGGGAATCCTGGAGTGCTGGACTACTGATTTTGTGTGTCCATATATATATATAAATACATATGTATGTATGTATATATGTATATAGATATCTGCTACCCCCTCCTTATTGCGGGGGCTCTCCAAATAGAAATAAGGACCCCTAACTTTTTCAGACCTCCCAAAAAGACATTTCTATGAACAGCGGCCCCAGGTTTGTATTCCCTGAAATGCTGCGGGCATCCCTCCCGCCTAGAAACCTCCACATCCCTCAACTCCAAACCCTGAATTCTAAAGCCAAGTGAACTATAGTCTACAGTCCTTCAAGGGGGTTACATAGGTGATCATTTAGGGGGCTACTAGAGGCGTTATTAAGGTGGATACTAGGAGTTTAGACTACGGCTCAAGTTGAGTGTAAGTTGAAGTCACCAGTATATGTGCTTCATGTGTACTCTTGAGGGCCCCGAAATGCTTACGTGAGGGGCCCCTACATTCCGGCCCGAGATTGAGGTTGTACTGGGTTGTTAAGTTGTTAAGGAACTTAAATTATCGGGAAACCCGATTACTTACTACAAGCCCATAGCATGGTGGCTCAATCAAAGTTCCTTTAAATCCTAAACCCTAATTCCGAAACCTTAAGCCCTACACCCGTCTCCCGAAACTTTAAGCTCTCAACCCTAATCCCTAAAACTTAGGCCCCCAACCCTAATCCCTAGACCTTAAAACCCCCAAAGCCCAGTTTCGGCACGGAAGGTCCAGAGGCTAACTTAGGATGCGGGGCCCCTAGGGTTTAGCGGTTTAGGGTTTAGGTTTTTAGGGCAATGGCAGGAGGGTTTCCAGGGCGGGGTTTTGTAAAATGTCTTTACAGATATATATACATATATGTATAACTTTTTCTATGTGTTTCTGAGGAGTTTATTTGGGGTATATAGGGCTTATGTTAGGTCCCTTTTGAGAACTCCCCTCTTGTATTCCACTCCTCGGAACTCTGTTCCTCTGGTTGTCTCAGATCCTTAGAGTGTAGATCCAGGGTCAAGGGTTCAGGAGGAAACTGGACAGTCACGCGGTTTAGGGGGAACTTTTTTTTTTTTTGCTGTTTGGCTTCTTTTGCTGTTAGGCCCCTTAAAGTCCAGCCAGGCAGACCGGTAAGTCAGTGAACTCCCGTCCCCGTGAAAACAGCAAAAAAAGCGCCCTCGCCCAAACTGCAGAAAATAAAGCACGCCCAAACAGCAAAAAATCAAACACGCCTCCGCCCAAACAGCAAAAAAACGCAACCCGCCCAAACAGCAAAAACTAAAACACGCCCTGGCCCCCGCCCAAAAACCAAAAAGATAAACACCCGAAAAGCCCAATCAACAAAAAAGACCAGACAACAAGAAAAAAGATGAACATTCTTACGGTTTCCGAGTTGTAACATGTCAGCTGGGTGGGGGATACTTTTAAGACTTCTTTTGATCCCATCCTTCGGCTGAGATTCCAATTCTCATAAGAAGCCCCCGACAATGCAGTGATTTAGGCCTGTTCCCTAAGCCCTACACCCTAAATAGTAGTTTCCATTTTGTTTTCCATCATCCCAGTACAGCCTCAATATAACCCTGATATTACCCCAAGGGGTTTAGGGTTTCCATTTTCTTGTCCATCATCCCAATATAACTCCATATAACCCCTAAGCCCAAAACCCTTTCAAGTTGCCAAATATTATCCTTGCCTGACAGTGATTTTTAAGGTTGACGCTATCGGATAATGCCGCATGACATCATCGGCGGTTTTTTGGGGAAAACATGGAGAATCAGCTGGAGAATCCATTTGAAAAGAAGTTGGAAAATTAAAGGGAAACTGTGCTTTGCGGCGTTTTATAGACTTTATAGAGGTTCTGCAATGTAGCCGACACGGATTTCGTAGAGCTACATGGCGCTAGCCCGTTTGTCCTACAACATGGATTTGTGGCTCAGTGCGTTCTAGAAAGGTTGACGCCCTAACCCCTAAACCCCTTAATCCTAAATCCCTAAGCCCTAATCCCTAAATGCTAAACCCTAAATCCTAAACCCTAAAATCCTAAAGCCCAGAAACACTAGGCTTTGATTGCAAACACTTACATAGTCCCTCAACCATAATCCCAGAAACTGCCCTAAACACTCAAGCCCCTACACGTGGGCTTTAGGATTTGGGGTTTGGGGTTTAGGATTGGGGGTTTAAGGGCAATACCCTAGTTTTGGGGTGTCTTTGCATTTTGTGGTACAGCTTCAGAAATAGCTTAGGTGGACCCCCCACCCAGTAATAGTGACTATAGGGGATTATAAGGATTATATTAGGGCCCTCTTATATTCCTAGTATACCACTATTACAGGGTGGGGGGTCCACCTAAGAAATAGCACTGAAGAGACGGCAGCTTCAGGTCAAAGTTTGAGCTGGGTTTGCACATGCAACGTCTGGGCCAACGGACTAAGTCATGCTATCCTTAAAAGCGCCCTCTCTCCATGTGAGCTGTCTAGACACCTAGTATCCCCCTTAGTAACCTCTATAATACTTCCCTATATAATCCCCTATATAACCTTCTTCAGGAGTTTAGACTATAGCTCATGTATATATGCATGCTTGCATCGGCGAAGAGCCTGGCTTGCATAATTCTACGAGATCCTTCAGCAACAGAGAGTACTTAGAGGGTCAGGAGGACTTAGGAAGTAGGATGAAGTAGGTTAATAACCCCTATAACCCATCCCTACTTGCCCCTATTATTAACCTTCTTACTAATCTCCCAGACCCTCTTAGTAGGTCAAATGTCTAGCCTTGAACCCTTCGTGGAGTTTGCTTCAAGCACATGGTAGGGGAGAAGATAGCAGGTGAGCTAGCCGGCGTTTGGGAGTAGTCTGGGTTGTTGTTAAGGAACTCAGCTTAAGTTACCATATATAGTGAATTAGGGAGTTTCCGTATTTTGCTAGTGTTAAAGTAGAGGTTCCTCAGCAGCAGCCCGGTAGACTCTTGTAAGGGAATACGATTTGGTAATTTGGAGTGAGCTTCGTATGATGGTGTCTCCAGGTACGAAGAAGGCTTCATTTGGGACGCTGTCCTTTTACCCTAAACTCTACCTAAACCCCAAAAGTATGTAAAATGATAGCCCTAAACCCATAATAATAGCCATAATTGGGGTCCAGGTAGACCCTAAATCCTTGCGGCACTCGCTCTGGCTAGCTTATGTCACCGTGTGCAGTGGCTTACTGCTTCTGCTGGTGATTGTGACGATGCTGCGGCATCCTTGTCTTTCTATCCGCCCAACCTTAAGCCCTGTAGACCAAGCCCTCAACCCCAACAGGAATCTGAATTTTTGGCTCTTGTCGCAGTTCACTCCGGATCTAAGGACGAACTCATAATTGGCTTCGATCGCAACACTGAGTTCCGGAATGCGATGAAGGATACTGGAAAACATGATTTGGAGCCAAGCAGATGTTCCGAATGTCATATTTGTCAAACGTGGTGCTACGACTGCTTGTTTTGGCAGACACATAAGAAGGATGGTTTACATTTTGCATTTGAGGCTGTTCTTGTGCAGATAGATAGCTGAGATAGTTGCATGCTTTCCAAAACTATCCAGCATACTTGGCCCGATGGTCGTACATGTGTGTAGATGCAATCGCAACAGAGGCCCTGGCAGTACCAACTGCTGAAGAAGTATTTCTTGGAATAGGGCCCGCTTCCATATTCCTTACAACAGCTTGCCAGAACCTCAAGTTCTCAGAGCCCCCGGCGACAGGACTACAACATTGACCGGAAAGATTTGGACGTGCTGTTCCGGGTGTTTGATGAAGCCGGCACAGGACAGATGCCTAAGAGTCCACGTGCCCGCATAGCGCCAAATGCCGTAATGAAGTGGTTTGTACCTAGCCAGGGTACCGTGGTATCTGGACTTGGATTTTGAGCCGACAAACGCCAGAATCACGAGCTTTCCTAGAAACTGCGCATGTGCCACGAGTTTGGTCGTTCGAGAAGCGCTCACATATGTGCGTATGTATTCATGCGAGCATATCCAGTTGGCTGGTCATAGGCAGTCATCCTCGACTTCTGACCTACCACCGCAGAGTATCTTTTAGTTCCCACAGGCACTGGTACTAAATCTGCTTCTTTGCACCTAACACGTCATGGTAAAAGACTGTGCATTGGAATGCCGGGAACTGCTGATATGGCGGTGGATTGGACCTCCGTTCCAGTAGGTCTCCTTTTTGAATGCTCCATCAGTATTGAAGCAATACAGCTCGGTCAAGGAATAGCGGGTACTACATAGGACCCCAGTATGATTTAAGGAATATTCCGCAATCAAGGGGCATTGGACTTTCTGCGAGTAGTGAAGCAATCTGACAGACCTTGGAGAGCCCTGAACCTAAATCCCCTAAACCCTAAACCCTAAACCCTAAACTGTCGAGTCCTCACATGATCTAGGAGCTGCTTCTATGGACTAAACCTTGAGAGGGACCTCTCGTGTATGCCTGAAAGCTTTTTTTCAAGGGTATAGGGTTAAATGAGTTTTATATGTTTTTCAGGGTTACACAGGGTTAAATAACATGTACAGGCTTATCCCCATGTGGACAACCCTTTTTGAAGAACTGTTGGTCCTTCGAGGCTATTCCAAGTAGCAAGGATCTGAAGTTTTGGTGGGGGGTATACCAGGCCACACCATGTCTGACAAATCCCCTCATGTCTGCCTTGTTTCTACCTTGTTCAGCTTTCCTTGCGATCCCTGTTTACCATATGGTCCCCCTCAGGTAGATAGAATATGGGGTATATGGGGATCTTATTTTAATGTATTCAAAGCCATACTCTATCTACATAAGGGGACCATAACCTCAAACCCTAGACCCTAAATAGTAGTTTCCATTATCCCTATATAGCCCCAATAATATACCCTATATTCTATCTACTTCAGGGGTACCATATTCTTGTTCGTTCACGGGAGGAAAGGCGACCTCTAACAGGATGAGTGCCGAGTGATTGACAGTTCTTTCCCGCAGTAATTTCCATAGCCATGTAGATGTAAGCTTTCGTCTAAACTCCTGAAGCATAGTTATATGGTGGCTTAAATAGGGGAGCATTATAGGAGTTATTAATGGGGATACTCGGAGTTTAGACTATAGCTCATATAATTGGTTTTAATGTGTACTACCTTTAATATTGCGGGGAACAGTAAGACCTTAGACTATGGCTCAGATAAAGCCCTACATGACCTCTGGCATCGCAAGGAGTGCTTGACTATCAAGAATTCTTCAACCTGATCGATCCTTGGTGGCCAGCTTTTCGGGTTGGTCTTTGGGGTGTTGAGTTGAGGGTTCGGAGAAAAGGGGGTTTAGGGTTGAGGGTTTGGGGTTCTTAGGGTTGAGGGTTTGGGGTTCTTAGGGTTGAGGGTTTGGGGTTCTTAGGGTTGAGGGTCTAGGGTAGGCGACTGGGGTCCATAGTTAGAAGCACGCTCAGACGGGCTGACTGCAGATCGCATGTAACCCTACACCTTGAAATTTCTTAGAACCTATGCATGGGATTCTAGGAAGTAAGCCTCAGTTTCCCTTAATAGTTCCCTAGTGGGCCTTGTGAGTCACTTGATTGAGGTGTTGTTTTGGGATCCTGTGACCTCATCCCTGACTCCGGAAAACTAAGCCCAACGAGCTTGAGGCCAAATAGAATAAGAGTTGGGAACTGCCCCCCCTCAGTAACAGCTGGATCATAATTATAATTGGTTGTATATAGACCTTAATAGGACCCCTAATATAGACTGTTACTAGGGGGGCAGTACCCAAAACAAGAGAGTCTAGGATTGCCGGAATATAGGGGTTATATAGGGCTAATGGAAGAAGAAAATGGAGCTACTATATTATCATTATTAATTATAGCGTATTACTAGTATTATAGGGTACATATTGGGGATTATAGGGGTTACATTTTAGGAGGACCCCCCACCCTGTAATAGTGGTATAATAGGAATTTGAGAGGACCCGAATATAATCCCTGTTATCCCCTATAGCCACTATTACTGGGTGGGGGGTCCACCTAAACTATACCCTAAACCCTAAACCCTAAACCCCAAACCCCAAACCCTAAAACCCTAAACCCTAAACCCTAAACTATACCTTGCAAGCCGAGCACGAAGGGCTCCGGCATCCAGCATCTAGGACCCAGGACTTTCCAAAGTTAAGATCTCGGTGGAAGTCTACAGTCCCCCTTAAGTAGGTAGAATATGGTTTTGGGTAAATTATAGTAAAGTCCTCATATACCCCATAGTCTATCTACTTAAGGGGGACTATATATCCTAAATCCTAACTTGAACCCTTGGTCTAAAGGTTGCCGGGAGCAGTTGAGGAATGCAACGTAAGGTGCCAACCATCTGTGTATCCCCACATGTTTCTCTATATGTGTGTGCGTGTATATATATATATATAGATCCCTAAATCTCAATACATATCCCCGTATAACTCCTGTAACCCCCCCCGATCCCCAAGCCCTACCACGTTGTGAAGGTGAGGTGCCAAGATGAATCCTGCCGGTACATGGACGCATCGCTGTCTCCGAGAGCATCGGCCTTCACTCAATTCACTCAAGACGGGGTGTGCCTTTTTGAAGTGCTATAGAAAGGGATCGTCCTGTGCAGATATGCGTATACAAGTACATGCAACTACACAGAGTTACGTCCAGGGTTTTTCTAGTGATTTGGGGTTTTATGCTCGGGGCGGTTGGGGTTCAGGACTCGTCTAGCTTAGAGGCTTAGGGGCCTGGAGATTTGGGTTTATGAAGGCTTCGGAGCTTGGGGTTTTGAGTCAGGTAGGCATCACGCAAGCGCCAGAGCTGTGCCATGAAATTAGGAGCACCTGACTGCAACTCCGGGGCTTCAAAATTGTAACTTTGCTGAGGGCATAAGGTTTAGCCCTGAACCCCAAGCCCATGCCATTTTCAGGTAGGAAAGCCCCTTGGGTTTAACCCCCAAACCCTAAACCTCAAGGACCCTAAGGGCTTTTCTACCTGGAGATGGCATTCCGGGGCGTTCATATAGGCCGCCGAAAGCCGCATCAGCAGAATGGACGGAGAGACTGCTGGAAAGGAACCAAAGTCTCAGGAGCTCAAGGTACTGGCGGCAGAGCCGAAAGCTATGCCAAAAGTTGCAACTGGCCCAAAAAAATCCAGGTTAAAGCGCCACAACCCCTACTACAAAGTAGGCTAGCTTACCCAGTCAAGAGAGGAGTTTCTCAGAAAAGGTGGATTTTCAGGGTGCATCCTCTCGTTTGTAGGTTTGGAGTACACCCCAGAAAAAAAAAAAAAAAAAAAAAAAAAAAAAAAAAAAA
>CAJNIZ010027125.1:30298-55174 GCA_905231905.1 Symbiodinium pilosum
AAAAAAATATTAAAGTGTAGTACTCCAATATTAGGAAAACTGTAATGCAAGGAAGTGGGCGTGGGTTGCACTAGTGCAAGAGTCTATCCTGAAATGCCTTTGTTGCTTTTGCTTTTGCCATGCGTGCAATTGTGTCCAGAAGAAATTTGCCAGGCTGCTTCATCCTGGATGCCCTGAACCGACAAGCCAACATATACGTGCTGTAAAGAGCCATTTGCGTCCATTCCCTTTCTTTCCCAACATGACACGAAGCATTTTCTATATGCCCCTGCATGCTTCGCTAGTTTCAGGGAGCCTTGGCAAGCATCGTCTGGCTCTTCTGTCTTACTGTGGTGAGTAGGGAATAAGGGGGTGAGTACGGAATAAGGGACTGCGTTATATGAGATATAGTCTAAACTCCTAGTATCCCCATAATAACCCCTATACTACCCCCTATAATACCGCATGTAACCCCCTTGCAAAGAGTTTAGACTATAGCTCATATAGGGATCATATTACCTTCTTCCCTGCTAACCACCAGTCAGCTGTTGAGTGATCCTGGGCAACAACCTTTAGTGTTTGCACAGCTACTTGCTTAAGAAGACTCTGCCTGCTTGCTGAGTTCCTGATCCTTGCTGAAAAAAACTTTTATACCTAGTTGCTGAATTCCTTGGTGTGAGGAACCTAAACTATGATAGGATTGCAAAGGCCCACAAAGGCTCAGGTTGACCTGCCCAGCTGCTGCTGAAGCCCTAGGTGCGTAAATCCTAAGCTTCCAGCCACAAACGGCGAACCCCCAGACTCCAAAACGATTTTTCCCGTAGCCGAAAAACCGAAGCCTCAAACCCCACATCCAAAACCCTTAGACCCCTTAACTCCAAGTCCTTCTTATCTCTATTTGGGGTTTAGGGTTTGGGGTTCGATATTAGACCCATGTTCGAGGTTTGGGGTATACACCCCTAGAGGAGAAGATGCATTCACTGAACATTTGGCAAGAGCAATTGTCCGTAAGATGAGGCAGAGTATGTAGGCTAACCTATGTTAAACTAGACAGTAAACTACGAGGCACCCATCCTTTTACTAGTTTGGGAAAGGCTCCCGAAACATCGCCATGCAGCCCCATTGAAATCCACTCATACTCACCCAGTAGCATGAGGGGTATATATCATGCAGAATTAACTCGTGCTGAGTGTGCATTCGCCTGAGAACATGGGCCCTGTAGATCTCCGATTCCTGACAAAAGCTTTCATACAGTCTATACCCCATTCCCTAAATGTGGGAAAGCTTGGGTCCTCTGCGCCCATACACGCATTAACTGTCCAAATCCAGGGTCCCTTAAGGGCTCTATATAATTATGTTGTAGATATTATCCAACTGTCACTCCGTGGAGGGGGTACCCAAGCGAAACCAGTCAGGCTTATGACTGCTTCGAGAAATTCCGATTTCAAGCGACCTGGCGGGCCACGAGAAGGAGGTCCGAACAGTGATGCCGCAACAGGGACTCGGCCTCATCGCTGTCGCCTCAGCTAAGAGACAGCACATGGCCCTGGATTTGGGTGTAGAAAAATGTAGGTCCTAGGGTTGTAAGAGAAATTCTGATCTCAGGGTTGTAGAGAGGGGTAGGACCTTCGGATTAGTTCCCATTCTCGCGCATCGGGCAGTATAGCCATTAAAGTCTGGAGTTTTGGGTCTTGCCTTGGTTGGCATTCAGGCAAAAACAAGGACTCAGGAAAGTTCAGGCTCCAGAACACAATATGAAGTATTTGGCGGTTTCCATAAATAGTACCCCAACATAGGACCCCAAAATATGATGGTCCTTATGAAGACCCTCAAAATTCAAAACAGACCCCCTGATTTTGGTAGACCCTAAACCTTGAACCCCATATTCCCCTATAGAAACCCTATATTAGCCCTGTATCCCCGTTTAACGGCCCATAGATTGCTTAATCACGAGGCATTCGGCTCTTTGGGCCGCACTCCCAGGGCCTCTTTCTGGAACTCTGTAGGAGGTTTCGGGCTTAGGGATTAGGGTTTGGGGGGGTTTAGGGTTTTAGGGTTTAGGGGTTTACTTGGAAGGTTAGAGGACTTCATAAGTAGGTTAATAACCCCCGAAATCCATATAGTGTCCCTAGTTATCCAACAACTAACTGACCTACTAAGTCCCCCTGACCCTCCAAGTAGGATTCAGGGTTTAAGGGCTAGGGTTTCTCTAGGGTTTGGGGATTTGAGTTTCGGGGTTAGGGTTTGGGGTTTAGAGCCCAGCCTCAGGATTTAAGATTTGAAATCATCCAAGGTTCTGTGGGTGCAGGGACGATTTTGAGGGTTATATAAGGACAACTGTAATAGTAGTCCTGATATAATGCATATGACCCTGTCCTGTCGGACTATTAGCCAGGGAGTCCAGGGCGCCGTCGCCGAAAGAAGCTCTAGGTCATTTGAGCTACAGTCTACACTCCTTAAAGGGGGTTACATAGGGCATTATACAGGGGACTACTATAGGGGTTATAAAGGGGGATACTAGGAGTTTAGACTATAGCTCATTTGAGGATGTTGCGACATTGTGGGTTCTTGTCTTGGGCTTTGGCAATCTGATCTACGAACGGGGTTGGGTCCTCTAGTGGATAAAGCGCGATGCCACCTTGAACATTGAAGTGTGATCCAACGACCCGCTTCGGGTTGAAACATTGGAGTCTGGTCTCACAACCCGCAGATATGTAAACCCTAAACTTTGATCGGTCATTTAACTGGGCCAACGGTATGAACCACTTCATGATTTGTACACAGTTTCTAAGTCTGGTGCTTATTTAGGGGGGTATCAGGATTCGTTAGGCTGTTAGACCCATATTTGGATAAAAGGTTTTAAGTTTTTTGGGTGCAGGTGTTCAAAGCTGAAAATGGATGTAGGTATATGGTCTTTTTTAGTCTAGTGTAGCGTGCAGGCGTTGTTTTTTTCCAAAGGTTTCGGGTTGAGGGTTTGGGCTTCGGATTTTCTTGCACAGGAAACAAACCTTAAACCCTACTCCCTAAACCTAGGGTCTCAGATTTTGGGATGTAGGGGCTTGAACTTTGAATTTCAGCTGCTCATCCGCAAGGCCTGGACTCTCAAGCTTCGTACCTACTTGGAGGTTCTCTTGAGTTAGGAGGCTTTTTGGGGCTAATAGTGGCGGTTATTCGGGGCACTTCAAGCATACCCTATACCTTAAAGCCTTCAACAAGCACCCTAATCCCGTTAAGTCACCCGGAAGCAAAATTTGACCTGAGCCCCTGCACGTGGAAAACCTGAAGGCAGAAGGACTCACTGAAACACCCTTGACCCGTAAACCTTCAACTTGAAACATAGAATCTCTGTTCCTCTGCAAGCTCTTCTAAGCTTTCAGCCGTCCTGCTCTACTGACCACCGTGGAGACGAAGCTGAGCGGATTTCGGCCCCAACCCCAAAGGCCCCCCAGGGAGGAGAAGAGTCAAACGCTAGTGATACTTTTGATGCTGAAAATCCTGCATTACTAAGTACAACATAGTGCCGTGATTCCTAAAGTATAAACTAGGAAGGGTCATGCACGATGCTTTTATCCACCGTATGAATTTACGGTTTAGGTTGGGGCCTCTCGCAGTCACCGACGCAAAAACAAATTGCGCCCAGGCTCCTGAAAGTGTTGCGACAACTCGGACCTGAAACTGAAACTAGGGTTGAGAGTTTGGGTGTGAGGGCTTGAGTTTTGGGGGTGTTTCCCCAAGGAGCACGGTTTTCGGGTTTAGGGTTCAGGGCGCAGAGCCTAGGAAGAATCTGTGATAGGAACCCCGGTAGTCTCCTGTAATCTCCATATCCCGAGGGTCCCTTGGGGCGCTCTATTTTGATACCCCATCTCACTAATAAGTCTTCAGTAAACCTTGGGTGCATTGCATTTAGCCCATGATTTTCGTGCTTTTGTCCGGAACATAAAGACAAATCAACTAATTAAAGACTAGAATGCAAGAACGATGATGTGACAGGCGTTCGAACAAGCCCTGCTCAACCGCTGGAAGCCAGGCTGCGGCTAATGGCCACGAGCTGCAGTTCGCCGCCCAGGGCATCGCGCAAAGAGAGCAGACACCCGACGACTGGCCAGATGGGGGTTTCGAGTTTAAGCTTTAGGCTTCTCAGGTTTTGGGGTGCAGGCTTTTCAGGGCTTTGGGCCCAGGATTTAGGTTTGGGGTTCAGGCTTTTCAGGAGTTTAGGATTCGATTCCCATGGTAGTTGTCATTCCCTTCTTCCCTGCCGACAACCAAAAGTAGCCGAGAATGGGCCAACGAATCTCGAATCTTTAACACGTGTTTATACGGGGGCAGACTTCCAAGGACTGCATTCACTTATTCCGCGCCTTAGGGCAATGATCTTGCTCGGGAAAAATGTAGGCTCTTTGACGGAATGATGGCTCGCAAGACTGACTGCAAATCAACTCAAATGCTGAACCCTGAGTTCAGCCTAAACTTGTAATCTTGAAATGGGGATTTCCCAGACCCCAGGAGCCTTTACGGTCTATAGGGATACAGAAGTCAGATGGTTTCCCCCTTAACCCCAAAACCCTGCTGGCCTCCTGCTCATCTGCCGCAGCAAAGTACCTTGAAGCTCCACCCTCCCCAGGCCAGGATGTCTAGGGCTTTGGACATAATAGGATTTGTAGTAAATTGTTGGCTGTTTTGGCTTGGCTTAGGCTTCAGGGTTTGGGCTTTGAACAGGAAGTTGGTCCAAGTCTCGTCTAAGGCGCCTTCGGATCCCACTATGCCAGATTATTGTCCCTCAACTCGCATCCGGAGCTTCAGCCATTTGAGGCTTGCTTGGGCTTCAATCTGCAATCTTGGCCGCAAGACATGATGATATCACTAGTGGCTTGCTGTAAAGGGTCTTGGCTTAAGTTATCAGATTAAGGACACCCGAGTAGTTGTTGTGTATTTATGATTCGGTAACTTAGTTACTTGACGGCAACTCAGATCACGGTGCGAGCTGACCTGCCTGTTGTCAGCACAGAGCGGTGAATCAGGCAAGGGCATCCCTGCGCTTTCCTATCACGTCTTGGTGTCGTTGAACACTGCGTTGCTGTTCAGGAACTTAAATTCAGCCACAACAACCTGGGTATATACTAAACCAACGTAAATACTAGGGTTTCCTTTGTTTTTTGTAACTTCATTTTAAGTTCTTGACAGCAACCCAAGACTACAACGTGAGTATGCACCAAATAAATGTGAATAACAGGGGCTTCCCTGTTCTTGCAACTTACTTTAAGTTCCCTGACAGCAACCCAGTACTCCTCCCTCGAGCTGCTGTCCATGATAACGTGGCCGTGAAGCTCTTCGGCTGCTCTGCCGGGATGACAGCCGGGTTTAGGGGTTAAGTGCTTAGGGTTTAGGGGGTTAGGGTTTAGGGTTTAGGGGGTTAGGGTTTAGGGTTTAGGGGTTAGGGTTTAGGGTTTAGGGGGTTAGGGTTTAGGGTTTGAAGGTTTAGGCGTTCAAGGTGTTCTGTTTTGAGAAGCCGGCAACCTTTCAGCATGCTGTAAGCGGGCGCGCAGCTGCTTCTCAGCTCTGAGTCATGTTCAGGCTACCTGCGGCTGTTAGCAAACACATTACCATGCGGACTATAGTCTTAACTCCTCGTATCCCCCCCAGTAACCCCCTATAAAAGACTCCTATACAATCCCCTATAGACCTCCCCCCAAGGAGTTTAGACTATATAGCTCCTGCAAGCTTACTTCGTGTGTGTTTCCCCTCGCAATCCCCAAAGCCCCAAACACGAGGTCCAGCGGTATTGCTTCACAGGAGCCATACAGGTTAAGGGTTTAGGGTTCAAGGTTTGTGTCACAATTCAGCTGGGTGTTTCTCAGAAACAAAAACAAAACCCATACAGCCACATTTCGTAATGCCCGAATAAACCCCGCATACCATTAGCGCCCTTAAGGGTACCCCTGTTTCGACAAGCAGTTCAGAATCGCCGTTGATTTACACCTTCTCCCAACCTCAAGGGTCCCAGCACCCAACATTCTGTTTAGGGTTCAGGATTGCAGGTATACTTCCCGAAAACCTGTACGCAAGAGGTTAAAGATGATCCACTCAGCTGCTAGGTGGAGGTCCATGGTTAACTATGCCTATAGCAAATTGAGGCCCCTCAATGACAATCATATACCTGGGTGAGAGTTACCCAAGAACCTCCATGTAGCCTGTCAGCCGAAAGCTTCTACGTTTTAGGCTTTGAAGCTTAGAAGTGGGGTTTAAGGCTTAAGGGTAAGGGTCGAAGGTCTATACACTAGACCCTAGGTTGGTACGTGACGAAACACGAGTGGCCCACGTACATTCAAGAGACTAAGGCCAAGACATTGCAGGATACTACCTGATTACAACTCGGGTTTCCCCTACCCAGTCCTGAACCCGATAAAGCACCGTGTAATCCGAGTTTCCGTTGCATGTGTTGTTGTCTTTTTCAAAATGTGTTTCTACACCATGGATCTATACCTTGGAAAAGTTGTTCCACCCTACACCCTAAACCTCACCACCGGTAAAAGCTTCCCGTGGTTGTTGGTAGAAATACTCATCAAGGAGCTCCTCAGAGGCTCTCTTACCTTAGCAAGTAAGTGTATCATGAAGATTCATGCGACTCAGAACTCCTTACACCTGGGGCCAAAAAGGTTTAGGGTTTAGGGTTGACCCTCTCAATGGCGCACCCTGATAACAAGTAGAAATGTAACACGGGTATAAATTGTCACTAGGTCGCACGAATGTCCGGGTGTCGTGGCTATATCAGGCGAGCACAAGAGACAGTAAAACTTGCAGTAGCCGCGCATTAGTTGCGGCTTGCTTTATATGCCTTACATTGATACTGCTCTCCCAATACACGAAACTGCTAAGTACTACCACGATGAGAGGAAAGACATCGGCAGCGAAAATTAATCTCGTCGATATGGGACGCCTCCAGTCAACAAAAACCCGGTACTTTTGCGACACTTCTGCTAGAACATTCCGAGGACTATCAGTAGAGTTCTCCGGGAACATGCTTTGCCATTAACCGAAAATGACCCTCGTCTCGGAAATATCCCGGGTCCCATGCCTTAGGTTAGTCCCGAACCAATACCGGTGACCACAAATGCATGAAGTGATTCTACCAGAGGCCCGACATGTTCGTATTTCACGAACGCTGGGTGTGGGCCTAACCCAACTCATGGCATCTGCAGTCAGCCAGGTCTTGGCCAAGGGACTTCAGCCGGCGTAGCGAGTCGCTTTCGCGAACCCTGGGCCAGATTTCACTGTGAGGTCCGTTAGATTTGTGGTTTCCTTAGGTCGGAGTTTTATTGGGGATGGTTTTCTAAAAGTTCGCACACCCAAGCTTTATCCAGGCAATATATTACAGCTGTTTTGCCTGCTTTCGAGATAAGACTCGTGTGTCGTAAGACGACTATATGAGCGGGCGGCTAAATTCAGGGGCGGAAATGAGGCAAGGGGTATCGTTTTTGGGATTATAGGTATCGCTTCCTCAGGGAATTTTGGGGTATCGCTTTTGGGATTAGGTATCGCTTCCTCAGCTCTTTGCACGCATTTCCTGCTGCAGTACTGCCACAAGAGGCTACGATTTAAACGCTTGCTCATATAGGATCCTTTGAGCAATGAAGCAAACCAACCCGAATGGCAGTAGATTCCGAAGCTCTAAACGTGTATAGTTGCTGGAGCTCCAAACCTTTTTGACTTGGACCTCCGATAGTGCAAGACTACAACCTTTAGCCCCAAAGAGCTCTAAGGTAGCATTGAAAGTGGGGTGATCTTCTTCCGGTAGCCCGCCTCGTGGTGTCCCAGTTCTCTGCAAGGCCCTCCGCGGTCGAGCGGAAGCCGAAAAAATCATGCAACACCTTTGTCTTCAGGTTCTGGGGGTTATATGGAAAATAAATGGGATGCATAAATGGGCGTTAAGCACTACCTTCTTCTTAAGGTCAATCTCATATCAGTGACATATTCGGGCTATGTACCTGAGGGGAATAGGGTTGCGGATTTTATAGGGATGTAGAAATACACGCAGAGATATGGGCTTTGGGCGTTTGGGGTTTAGAGATTTTGCCTGTTTTTTGGGAAGTGGTTTTGGAAGGGGAGGGTTCAGGCCTTTTCTGAGGGAAGGGCTTAGGGTTCAAGATTCAGGGTTCAGGCATCAATATGTAGAGTTTGGAGTTCAGCGTTTGAGGCTTAGCGGTGCTAGGGCTTTTAGCTGGATACTCTACGAGTGGCCAGACTTGATTGGGTGCCTTCTGATGGATCTCCATCCCGGCCTACTGCCCGAACATCGATGATCGCAAGGTTTAGGGTTTAGGGTTTAGGGTTTAGGGGCACAACTTGACTAGGCTTTTCTACACACATGCAGAAACCCAATACCAAACCTTTAGCTATCACCTTTAACTATCTCCCACAACAAAGAACCCTCAATTATGGCTATCTCCTGCCCAGACTGTGACCTCCACATGACTGCAGTGGCCAGAAAACTCTGAGTAGTAGGGTTGCGGGCGAGCTCAAGGGGGTACGATGCGGCATCATACAAAGACATAACGCTCACGACGGAACACCCACGAATCTTCCAAGTGAAGAATATGAGTGCGTAGTATTTGCTATTTGTAATTTTGAAGAAATATGATGCTCTTTTGTTCTATAGGGATATGTACACACGTTACCAAGTTTTGGCACGAGTTCTGCCAGCTCTTCAGGTCTTCAAAAAATGCAGGAGGAAAATGAAGCATCTTCTGTACGGACCATGGAGGAACACTATGAAACTATGCACTACCTTTGCAAGAAGAAACTGAATGAACTCAACCATTAGATGTGCGCAAAATGAGAGAAGGTTCTTAGTTAGTTTGCACCCAGGAAAGGATGAAGCCCTAAACCTGAACCTCAGGCAGTTCTGTGGAGTATTGACTATTCCGACTGTGGATAAAGGAAATATTCCACCACCCTGCAACACGTATTCTTCGGTAATTCCAGTATATTGCAAATCCAAAGTGGTACAAGATGTTCTCTATCCACCCATGAACCCTGGACCTAAACCCTAATTCCTGAACCCTGAACCCTAAACTGTGAACCCTGTAGGATAAGGTGAAAAGCAGTGGTGCAACCCAGGTGCACTGCTTACGCGCTTGCCAAGGGTACCTGCTGTAGAATTCGGGGATGTAGGGTGTCTTACCGGGGTTCATAGGGAATAAGGGAATATCTTATATAGGGAACATATTCCCTTATTCCCTCCTAACTGCCAGTAGGGTGCAGGGTGGGGGTCAGGAATTTGGGCGTTGGCATACAGAGCCTTGGATGTAGAGTCGTGAGTTTCGGTTTGAGCTGAGGGCTTAGAAGGGGTAAGGCAGAGCCCTGTCAGGACCTGATCTTAGAAGACATATGGGTGGTTGTCAAAATTATGTTCCCTTTTTGGGCACCCTAAATATTAGGGGCCGTGTTATAATAGGGATCCAAAAAGGGACCATAATTTTGACAACCACCCATATCATCTGCCAACAATTGTTCCGGGACATTGAAAGCGTACAAGTCTGTGCAAGCTACTCATGAAGTCCCGACAAACCCCGCTTCAAATCCGGAAGTCATAATAACAGACCGTCAGGCTCCTAGGCCTTTTGCAAACATCTTTGGCCTTGGGGTTTGCAGTTTACTTGTTCGCTTAGCTTTGACGGACTTTGCAACTAAGTCATGCGCAAACTTTCTGCTTTGATCAAAAAACTCGCGCCTCCCAAGCGAAAAGCTCTGAGAAGTAACCTGCCCCCAACAAACATTTACGCTGATTTGGTACCCTTCTCAAAAGTACGGCAGTCTTCGTAGGTTTGAGGCCCGACGCCCTAAACCCTAAACCCTAAACCCTATGTACGGCAGTCTTGGTAGGTGTTAAGGCTTCCAGAATCAGTTTGGGGGAAACACTCCTTCCGTGGCCTCTGCATCCTCCTTCTAGAAGCACATTGATTCTCTGAAAGTGTTTAGAGTGCCTTTTTTACGGGCTTCCCTAATTCCCTAAACCCTAAACCCCAAACTCTAAACCCCAAACCCTAAACACCTAGGCCTGAACCCTTAACCATAAACCCTAAGCGATGGATTATCCTGCGCATCAGTAACCCCTGCCTCCCTAATGGATCGCTGGAGTCGCACACTGAACCAATAAGAAGGCTTCGGGAATCCCAAGCCGTGTAGTAAAAAGGACACTAGAAGAGTCATATGTCATATGATAATCATGGCCCACATTTCCGGGGGTTGGGGGGGGAGGGGCGCGGTAACCAAAACTCCATCATTGAGCTTAAAAGCCGATACCTAGAACTAAGCCTACAGCTTCCAATCCCTAAACCATCAAAATAGGGCTCCCGGTAACGCCTACATACTCCCAGCCAGTCATCCGTCCATCAGAGTAGGTAACCGCTTCAACCACAAAATCCCAACTCACCCTAATGTAGACCCCTGGTTAATAAAAAACCCTCCCCTTAATAGGGCGCATAATAGGGATCTCAATATTAAGGACCTTAAAAAGAAGGGGTTTATTCATAATTGATTAACCATGGGTCTACATTATGCCCGAACCCCCAGATCCTCAGCCCAAGGCTCCGAGCCCTGAACCCCTGCATTAGACCCACTCCCGAAATCCCAAGACTAGAAATCCTGTAATCCAAAACCCTAAAACATACACATATTGAATTGTATACATATACAAATATATTTAGATATATATACATACCCCTATCTATCCGTTGTAACCCATATACAGCCCTATACTACACCACAATCCCTATGTTACACTACCAAAGCATCACCCGAAAGCTTCAACGCCCAAGGAATCCAATGTCGGGGCGCCGTCCGCCACGGCGAGAGCGCCTCGAAGGTCAGCATCGGAAAGCCGGGACCTGGTATACAGTACACACACATATACTTCTATATGTATATGTATAATGATGCATGACTGCATTTATATATATATACTGACATATATATATATAACTGAGAACGTATGTATGTACGTGTATTTTCATGTATGCTGATGTGCGTACATCTCAGGTGTATGTATGTATGTATGTATGTACGTACGTACGTATGTATGTATGTATGTATGTACGGACAATGGCCTCTTTCCAGACAAACTGGCCTTTGCTTGGCCGCTGCACACTTTTTGTTCCATACCCTCTGGAACGAAGGTTTTGATCCATCCCTATGAACGGCAGCATGTCGCTGTTTGTGAGGTTCAGAATGAGGAGAAATGAGGAGAATGGAGCCACAAACCGCTCGCTGACGAATAACCTATGGATCGGGATATGGAACGGATGTCCTTGCACACCTTGTTTCATACCTGAACATCTTGCGAAAAATCCCGAAATGAGAGTGCATACTAGTTTAATGTATACAGGGGTCGGGAGTTTAGAGGCTCTCTGTGGCGATTACATAAAGAGCTAGCCTGCCAGGGTTTAGCGTTGAGGGGAGGGTGTTTTAGGGTTTGGAGTTGGGCGTCTGGGGCTTTGGAATTTGGAGGGTAGGGCACAGTGGCCATGCATCTTGGCCAGCGTCAGAGCGTTGGAATTATTAAAGCAGCTGACTACCAGCCTAATCACACGGAACCTCAGATTACCCTTTCAAAAGGCCAGTCGTCCACCAAGCGCCCTTTCCATGTTCCCTTGGAGGGTATATGCGTGAAAGAGTCCAAACGCGGAGTCCCTGATGGAGCTCTAAACAATAATGACAGGATTCTAGTTGCCCCAACCTCTAAACAGTACCCGTATAATGCGGACCTTATACTGGGTATAACAGGGATTTCTAGGGTTGGGGTAACAACAGCCCCCCCCTTTAGACAAAGTCGATAAGCTCAAACCATGACTTCTGGTGGTGCTTGAACGGGAGTGGGGACTGGTTTTCCTCTACTTAAGTATCTTATGATACCGATATTCCTTGCCCCAAGTCGTCTTTAAGAATCAGTAAGCCCTGAACTATACACCCTACTCCCCAAATAACATTGCAATTTCCACGTTCTTGTCTGTTCCTACGCCCTACCCACAGGATGATGCTCGGAACCCGACAGGTATTCTGTCACCGGCAGCGCTAGCAGATGTTCCTGGGCCAGAGAGGGTTCGCGGCACAAGGGTCAAAGTCTACGGGTGAGAGTTTAGGGCTTTTGGTTTAGGGCTTTGCTTGGATAGAGTAAACGATTCATTCCATACTGCCACTGCACAAACATGATACCCACAAGCAACCCTATGGAGACTGTCCATTGGAGGTTCCATGTCTGTCTACCAGAGCAAAGCGCCAAGATGTCAACCCTCTCACCACAATCCAAATGCTAATTGCTAAAAGGTTCAGGGATGAGGGCTATGCCCTTACCCTCCCCAAACTAACACGAACCCCAGTCCCATTTTTGAAGGACGTCAATCTTTACAGGGCCCCTGTCGGGAGATGCCACGAAAACCATGAAGGCTTAAACTGCTTCTTATGCCACAGGCAAACCCCAGCTTCGGCGCACGCCGGATTCAGCCACAGTAGCAACATGGAATCTTCGAAGGCGTACCGTTTTGGGTTTAGTTTAAGTAGCCTTCGAACCTTGGTCACGGAGAAATCAGGAATGCTCCCTTTGAATGAAAGGCCTTCGACAATCCGACAAGAAGTGTTGCACTAACCCTGGATTGAGGCTTCAAGTGAGAACAAGCACGCACACGAAACCAAATGGATCAGATGTTGGGTGGGATCATACTAAGTACAATAGACCAACTCCTCTTCAGGACCGGAGGTCTGTCAGAGGCTTTTGGTTTTAGCAGATTATAGTTTTGTGCGCCGTGGGGTCCTGTCAACATCACTGACAACGTCGACGCATGGGCGAGGATTCGCCTTGCAACAACAAGCCCTGGATTCGCTTAACTTGGGGTCCGTTGATAGCGCGATGCCCAACATGATTTCGGGTCCCTGGTACGGCCCCCCAATATAATCCCCTAGACAACAGGCTCTGCAACCAACCCTTTTCAAAAGCCCCAATATCTTAAAGTAAAGAACCAACCCAATATGAAAGCCCCAAGAACTTAGAACCCAAAAAACTCCGGCCCTTCCATGCCGCTGCGGTACTGTTCTCAGCAACAGCGCCTGGGCCTCCGGAGAAACTTAAGGACTTTCAGGGCTCCTTCGAGACTACCGGAGTTTCCCCCCCATGTTGCTTATGTTGGGCTACGTGGTGATACATGGATATATTCGGAATTTCAAAGGTTTAGAGCTTAGAGCTATAGAGCTTCCTAGAATTAAGGGTACCTTTTTTGGAGCCCCTATACCACGGATGATAGAATCTTGGGGTCCATAGTGGTTACCCTTTTTATGCAATCCACCACATATGAGTCATTCTTTGGATCACAAACTTTCCGAGGTACCAAGACTAGCAAAGAACTCTAGCAGCACCCTACCCCTAAACAAGAGGGCGCAGACTTCTCGAAAGAGGGCAGGAATCTCAAGACAAGACCTGTGTGTGCCTTTTCACCTTCCAATGTCCCAAAATTCTGCCTGTTCCAGAGGCATTCTAAACTGGATGTTTCCAATTTGGTCTCCTTACCTGCTAATAGAAGGCTTGCCGGTGGAGACTAGGAGATATATAAAGTAGACATGGATTCAGAAGGCTACTATACACCCGAAATGACAAAGCTAATGCAAGTACTTCTTGAATGAAGGGTCATATTGCACCGGGCAGGGCTTTTATGGAAAGAGGTGCTGGGGTATAAATACATAGAAATAACCGGTGGCACCCTTTCACCTTCAGAAAGCCTAATCGTACTAGTGCTCAACGGAAAGGGGGTAGTGGATCCCAATAATCCCGAAACGCTATGCAATCCCCTGCAGGAACGTCAATATTCACTCCCCCACTCCCCCCAAAACACCGGCAAAGATACCCTAATTCTCATGAACCTTTCCTTCTATGCGCGGGTCATGAGCCCCTTCTTCGCTCAGGCCGCTAAAACTCAATCCACAGGACCGAAAAAAGTCAGTCTGCATGCAGAGATTAAGGGGACCATGACCGCCCCTACTTCTAAGAGATTACATAGGGCTGCTTTGGGCAAAACGGCACTTGCGATAAAGTCGGGCGAAAACTTTGAACAGACCATGTGGGTACCCAGGCATCCAAGATATCTTGGAAAGAGCGCTTTGTAGAGCTCAGTGCCCTTCAGACCCAGAAACAAATGTGATCAAAAATGCTATGCCGCTCAGGCTGTGAGTAAATTGGAAAGCCTGCCTAAACCACCCGAAGCATATGCGGGGATTGCAGAGGGGCCAAGGTCGCTTGGGAAGCGTCAGCAGGAGTAAGTTGAGACACTCCAAAGCCTGCTAAGCATTTCAAGAATGATACGCTCCCTGCCTTATCCAATGATAGGTGCTAAACAACATGTATAGAAATCCATGACTTGCAACCCATTGTGGGAAGCGTCCCTCTTCGCGAGTTGTAAAGAACCTCATTCGCCAGCCTTTGCCCAACACCGCTGCAGTCGATTCCTCAGTGCATGGAGGATGCGCACGCACGCGGCCTTTTGATGGCTTTTACCTAGAGTACCAACCTACCCGAAAAAAGAGAAGGTAGCCCACTTACTTATGCGGCGGAAACATTTTCTGAAGATATGTATGTCTAGTTAGCCCACGCCTCTTGGTTTGGGTCTTGGTGCCAGGCGATCAAGTGCAATTCCTCTCAATGCGGGTCCAGTCAATGAAACCTTACATTGCCCCGAGAAACCTTAAACCGTAATCCCTGAACCCTAATCGCTCATGTCCCTAAGCCATAACCCGTAATTATACATTCATCCCAGAACTCCTATGATCCCGAAATCCCCCAGCCCTTATCACCAAATGCCCGAACCCTAACCCCCAACCCTACAGTAGAAGCCAGGAGTATGAACAATACTATCAAAATTGCCTGGGACACTGAAAGAAGCAACAAAAACAAACTACATCACAGTCCTTCCATGTTAAATCTTTGTGGTGGCCCCTACCAACAACCCATCAACACCTAAACCCCCAAATCCTAATCCTTGAGCATCGTGATCCCCGCGCCCTCACGTCCAATAAGCCCTCAGAATCCCTCGATCCCAAACCCCAAACCCTACATGCCAAGACCCAAACCCCTAAACCCACAACGCCCGACAGTTGAACCACTACTATCTTCGTACCCCAACAGGGGGGCGGGGTAGTGCAGGGAAGGGGGCGGCAAGGAACCCTACATCCTAAACCCTAAACGCTTGGACCAGCCGTATTGCCGCGGATTTATCTATGCGACAACATGGGAAAGCACAAACATCCTGTAATTTGCAATACTTTCAGAGGGTCCCCAAGGTTAAACATGGCTTTATGCTGGGTCGCATTTTTTTGCAACCGAGGTAAGGACGTCTCAGGAGTTGCCGTTTTCTTCAGCCTACGTCGCAAGAGGTCGGAACCCCACAAACCCCTGCTTATCGCACTCATGAAAACATGAACGGAATTATAGTTTGGGCATGGATGTTCTGGTTATGGCACTCATCTCAACATGAACGGAATCATGGTTTCGGCATGGATGTTCTGGTTATCGCACTCATGCAAACATGTACGGATTTATGGTTTTGGCATGGACCCTCTGGTTATCGCACTCATTAAAGGGTGAGCGGCGTTATGGTTTCGGCATGGATGCTGCAGGGCCCCGTAACATACGCCCGCATCCTCTTGGAACACGAACGGAATGATGGTTTGGGCATGGATGCTCTGGTCACCATATGCTCTTGGAACACGAACGGAATTATGGTTTGGGCATGGATGCGCTGGCTACCGCACTCATTAAGACATGAACAGAGCTATAGCTTGGGCATGGATGTTCTGGTTATCGCGCTCATCTCAACATGAACGGAATCATGGTTTCGGCATGGATGCTCTGGTTATGGCACTCATGAAAACATGAACGGATTTTTTGGTTGAGGCTGGCCAACTGCATTGTGCCGCTGCTGGGCGCGCAACCGCGTGAGCTGCGCGCCACTTTTGCCCCTAAACCCTAAACCCCAAGCCCTAAACCCTCAACCCTAAACCCTAAAACCCTAAAGCCCTAAAGCCCTGAACCCTAAACCCTAAACTGCCCAAGAAGACCAGCTTGGCAAGCCAAGGCGCTCCGGAGGCCATGGCGCCTTGGCTGTTTAGGGGTTTAAGCGTTAGGGTTTAGGCGTTAGGGTTTAGGCTTTAGGCTTTAGATGGTTTTAGAGTTTTGAATTGGGGGAATTTGGGGAGGTTCAAGAATTTGGGGGTTGTATGAAGGTCATAGGTATACACACATATATGTGTATATATATATATATAACTCCAGTGTTGAAAGATCGGCCGCAGCCTTTGTGGCGATCCTCATGCTCTATATGGCGGTCGTCTAAGACTATCTCTATATACAGATATATATATATATACACATATACATATACATATGTGTATATACATACAGATAGATAGGGATATCTCGGCTTGGCGGGATCAACGCGTGTCATGGTTTGCGATGTAGCGGCGTTGGGTTGAGGGTTTGTCGGTTTAAGGGTTTAGGGTCGAGGGTTTGGGCTCTGGTGTAGAGAGTAAAGGTTTGAACGTCTTCGGTCTTTTAAACGTTATGAGGTGTCTCTGGGGTCTCCGCATTAGTAACCCCTATAATAGTCAGCTATATAACCCCCCTTTTAAGGAGTTTGGACCCTAAACCGCAAACCTTAAACCCTAAACCCCAAACCCTAAACCCCAAACCTTAAACCCTAAACCCCAAACCCGGAACCCTAAATCCTAAACCCTAAACCCTGTACAACCACCCTTCAAGCAGACTAGACTATAGCTATATAGGGATTACACAAGGCGCTTCTTTTGGGCATCCCCAGGAACTCCTACCCAGACCCCCAAAGGGATCCCCTAGAAGACTGTGGAATATAGAGATTATATACTGGTTATTATGGCTTTATATAAGGGATCTAATTTGTAGATCCTCCCGGGGGTCTGGGTATAGCCACCAACTTCAGACGTCCGTACACCCGGTTTGGGGTTCAGGGTTCAGGGTTGAGGGTTTACCTCAACCCCCAAAGTATGTAAAATAATGGCCCTAAACCCATAATAATAGCCATAAAGGCCATTATTCTACATACTTTTGGGGTTCAGGGTTGAGGGTTTAGGGTTTGGGGCTCTGCGTTTAGGGTGGACAATTAGGGTCTACTTCGAATAACCCAGACAATTAGGGTCCACTTTGACGGAAGCTCCCTTCACTGAATTAGTACGCAATTCTGCTTAGTACTAGGAGTTGCCGCTTATGACGAAGGTTCTTTGGGACAATAGGTTGTCTTACTAAGTCACAAGTGGGGCCAAAATACCCAGGGACCCAAATCCTTACAGCCTAAATTATGCATCCAATGGCCTTCAACCCACAACCCCTCTACCTCCCGTTAGTTGCTTTCTACCCTGAACTGAACACTAAACCTCAAAAAAACTACATACCAGAAAACCCGCAATCATAAACCCTAAGCCCCAAACCGTAAACCTTGAATCTCAGAACCATTCTCACATCCAAGGCACGAGAACGGCCACAGCAAGTCGAAAAGCTTCTGTCGCCTCAGCATGTCTAGGAGCGCCCCAACACTTTAAGGCCCAGATAAACAAGAGAGTGCTGTTCATTTTTGTGACTGGACCAAGTAAGGTTGCATGCTTCATATGCAACATGTCAAACGGAACATGTACTCTTACTCTATACTGGGGAAAATGGCACTCCCATTTAGAGCGGTGGCCTAAACCCTTTGAACCTTTGGTTAAAGTAATGTTGCATTAGCGCCCGCGTCTGTCGCAGGCTGACGTGGCCCCAGGAATAGCTGACGCGGACGCATCTCTTGATTTTACTGACGCGATCTCTGTCGCAAGCTATCGCGCACATCATAAAAGCTGACGCGGCCATCTTCACTTTCACCCTAAGAAAAAATCCACATGGGGGGTTTTGGCCGCCGCTCAATTTGAAACACTGCCCAATTCGAATTTGAGGCTTTAGGTTGAGCTCTCCCCCAACACAGAACAGCCAGCCATGGTGTAGGGTTTGGGTTCAGGGCAGTATGTATGGGTCGTGTTTTGAGGACAACTACAGTTTGTGTTGACTGTTAGTGGCTAGCTTGGTGGGTGGAGAGCCCGTGCTTCGGGGTTTATTAGGCATGAGGTTTAGAGAATAAGGTCTAAGGTCTAGGGTCTAGGGTGAGGATCTCCCAAATAAGCACTATACCTTGGGTTGGGCCCCCAATCACTAATAGTGGTATAATAGGAATATGTAAGGACCTTAATATAATTACCATTATTTCTTATGGTCACAATTACTGGGTGGGGGCCCAACCTAGACTATACCACTGAACAGGGAAGATTTTGAGGAAAAAAACCTTCATGCCATGCGAAGTCAGGCTCTAGGGCTTCTGCATTAATTTGAGGTGCGGTTGGTTCAGGTTTGCAGCTTCTGGATGTTGAGAGCTTGTGGTTTTAATTATTAGGGTTTAGGCAACTTAAGGTTGTGATGGGCCAGGGTTTGGGTGTTGGATCAAGATTAGGCTTTTTGCCGCTGGAGTTTGGGAAGGTACGCACAGAAATGCAGAGTAAGAAATGCGCTTACCTCTCAAAGCAGTTCCTCACGTGCGTCTCGGTAGCCCCAAAGACCTTGGACATCACACGTGTAGACCCTTCATCCTAGAATCACACGTGTAGACCCTTCATCCTAGAATGGTAGGCCTAAGACTTCCCATCTGGAAGCCTGAGAAATTACCAAGCCTTACAGGCCTGCAGTATAACTTCCCGTGCAACCCCATTCGAACTATTCAAACCCCTATTAGATACCCCAGTCTGCAGCTTCAGCGCACGTGCCCCTGCAGGTCGGGGCAGCGTCACGAATAAATAGGCGCCAAGAACTCTTTGATCCTTGTAGAGGATGGGGTTAAGGATTTTGGGCCTTAAGGGTTTAGGTATTTAGGGTTCAGGTGTTTAGGGTTTAAGGACCCGGAACCATAAACCTACCAATCGCTGCGCCACAAGAACTCTGAAAGTCCATTCCTTCATTTCCCACATGGCTAAGTTTCCCAAACTGCAAGCCCTCTGTACCATCCTCATCAGTAGAGCCTGAACAGTGGAAAAACCCTAGCATTCAAGCCCAGCTGAACGTGAGTAAACAAGTCACAAAACACTGGTGTTGGTAGTTTCCCAAAATAGGGGGACCCCAATATGGACCCCAAAAAACTATAGTCGTTATTATAGGGACCCCAAAATGGTACCCATGATTTTGGGAAACTCCCTGTTATCTATATTCGCAACTATAAGGCACCACACCCTAAGGCTCCATGCAGGTACCGGGCCAGTATAGGTCTTACTTACCGACGTAGAAGGCCCAGGGATGAAAGACTAGCTGATGATAACTTGGGTTGCCTCTAGGGTGCAGGGTTCAGGGTTTAGGGTCTACCCTAAGGGTTTTGGGCCTTCATAATGGGATCCTAAACCTTAGCCCCCAAAGCCCAAACCATCCCCCAAAAGGCCCCAAATAGTCCTAGGAGCCTTAGGGTAGGGTTCGTACGTATGCACAACTCAGCCGGCGACAGTACGCTGTACGTCTGGCCACCGGTGGCCGAGAGCGAAGGTGACGGCCTGGCTTTTGGCATTAGGGTTTAGGGTTTAGGGCTTTTAGGGTTTACGCTTTAGGGATGAGGGCTTGCAAGGAACTGAGTGTGGAGTTTAGGGTTCAGATGGTCTGGGTTCACTCAGGGCCTATACGCGGGTGATAGGAAACCATTCTGGGAAGAGTTACGCTGTCCAAGTAAACAAGCCGGAGCCCTCAGCCCTAAACTGTATCCTGAATTCCTAAGCCCCCCATCCCTACACCCAAACAGCAATCCGAAAGGCCTAGGCCTTATAAAGCCTAACCACACTCTGAATCCCAAACCCTCAACTGCCGGCCTGAGGCAGCCACACCGGCGGTGCATCCAGAACGGAGGCTCCTCCAAAAAGGCCACAAAAGCCAGTGCCTTGAATCATGACTTGCTGTTGTCGCGGTTTGAGGTTTTGGTGGTTTACGGAATTTCCGGCAGCCGTGCGCTCCAAGTGAGCTCCTAATAATGGAAGACACAAATTGGTGGCATGTAGGCCCAACTGCAAGGCGATCAGCAAATGTCGAGGACTAGTCTAAGTATTGTTCAATATCAAGCAAAAGGAAGGGCATGTTGGGTCACAAGGTAGAGCCAAAGGGGTGGTACACTACATATGGCTGGGGTCTTGGTGATCAGCCGTAAGGCGTGGATGAGTTCTCTTAACCGTTGAGAGAGTATGAGTTTGAGCCTGGCCGAAGGTCTTCCCAGCAACGAACAAAGGAGTTCCTACTCCAGTCCTATTGCCTCCGCCATGCTCTTGTACACCCAGCCAGGACTCATTAGACTTGTCAGGGGACACACAAGACAGTTGCGGCGCACTCTTGAAAAGATCGTTGCGTGAAGCTATGCCGCAACAACCAAGGTTGGAAGACACGAGATGGCGAAGTGTCATAGTGTGGGGCCTAGGAAACAGCATAGGGCAGTGAAGACTCAGCTGAAAGGATAATCAAATTGGAAAAACAGATGGAGAATGAAATGGATGGGTTTCTGCAGAGGTTCTAAAGATTCCGCGCGTAGGGGCCTAAACAACTGGGATATGCCTCTAGTGGGCACTATTTTTCCGAAGATCAGAGGGGAATTGTAATTGTTGATTATGGCTCAGGCTTTTGCATTATGACTTGCTGCTGCTTTGGCTTGGGGATTAAGGCTTCGGGGAGTCAGGGCTGGTGCTTTAGGAGTTTCTTCTTTGTGGCTTTGGGTAACGGTTTCCGTTGCGCCGCTTTTGATTTGAGATTCTAGCTTGCAAAACCAATATTTGAATGTGACTTGGCAGTTCCTCAAAATGATCCCTATACAATGCAACAAGGGACCTCCCGCACAAACCTAAGCGTACTCCACTTCCAAAATATATCGAGTTGGTTTGGCACCTTTTTGGGGGGCAAAGGGGCTTTTGGTGTAGGTCTGAGACCACGTGGGTCTAGGCCATGGAGTCAAGCGTGGACTTTTTCAAAGCAGGGCTGAAGCTTAGCCCCTATACAGGGTCCCCTAAGAGACTCTAGAGACTTCTAGACTAAAACTTCAACTCAACACCCTGAGCGGCTGAAACCTTGGCCGTGGTGCGTACGATGGAGCCATCGGGCAGAATCCTGAAAATCCAGCCCAAGAAGACAAGTAGGTGCGCAGGGGTGTTTGGAGATGACACGTGCGATTTTATGTGCAAACAGCGCTTCAGGGGTTATAATTTGCAATGTAAAGGATTTCTAGGGCCCAAAAGACTGAGGACTTGTTTTCCGCGCGGGCTTCGGATTTAGGACTGTTTGATTCGAGCGCTGAGCTTGCGTATGGGTATGTCTCACAACAAAGGAGCCTTTATGTATCTGCAAGTTTGGGCTCTTTTTATACTCAGCCCGGAGCACAAAGCCCGCAGTTTTGGGAAATAAGCATCCCTAGATCTTCCTAACCGGCAGAAGACATGGAGGGACATTAAACCAAGCCCCGCAACTCTAATTTGAAGCGTGGTTGCAGGTTCAGGGCAACTTAGCAACTGCTAGCCTAGCCTAGAAGCCAAGCTATGATGTCCCCCCTTGACCGTACGCAAGCTGTCCCGAAAAAAGAATCAAGATTACAACCCCGCTATATGCGGATCCTAAGTTTGGCCCCTGGGACCTCAAATATCCAGGCCGTCATTGGCATCCCGAATTACTGCGGACTCATAGCTAAATGGTAGTCAGTATTTCTGAGATACCCATATCTCTAAGTCTCTGAACCTCAAACCTTGCCCTACACCCTAAACCCAATACCCTCAACGCTCAACCCTATACCCTCTACCCTGAGCTTACACTCTACATCCCAAATCCTAAGCCCACAACCCTTGACCCTGAATCCTGAGTCCCAAACCCTTGACCTCATACCGGCACCTCAGCGTGTCGCCATCTCCAGCAGCGGCCCCCAGCAAGTAACAGGCAGCCAGCATCGCCTTGCTTCATGGAACGAAACGAAGATGGTTTGGAGTTTGAGGACTTGGGGTCTTGAGGACTTAGAGCTGTCGGATTCAGGGTTTAGGAGTTCAGGGTTCCAGGATTTAGGGTTTAGGGTTTACTTGCAGGTGGATGCGCTTTCGCAAAGCCAAGAAATGGAGTTTGGACCTTAGGATGACGGGGTATTGGGGTTTGGACCATACTGGGTGCTCCGACGGGGGTATACCGGCATACACAAAGGTGAGCACTTTGGCTTCTGGGTGATGTTGTCTTAGATGCAAGGGGGAGGGTCTCAAAATTCTGAGCCCCTTCTCGGTATAGATTATATTACTGCACCTAAATTTTAAGCAAGACCCCCTAAAGGATCCAAAAAAGTAACACCCCCAACATGAACCCATTACTGCATTGGGGAAACGAGGGGATTATTAGGGGGGTCCATTTTTTGGATCCTTTAGGGGGTTTGGGAAGGGGTACCAAAATGGGACCCTGATTTTGGGAACTACCCACGTAGGTACTTGTTTCGTTGACCCACTCGCCGTTGGATGCCGTAGCGCGCCACAGAGTAGCACTTGGAGTCTCAATCTCACTCCCGGACACAGACATGATTGCCCACCCTTGAACCGAATAACTCACTGTTCCGCAAAAGGACCGTCAGCACAAGATCTAAATCCTTCGTACTTCCTCATGCTGATGTCAGGATTGGAATGTGCGGTCTTGCCAACTGCACACCTAATCTGCAAATCTGTGCACTCACCAAAATTCCCAAGAATCCCAAAGTATACCCACGAAGGACCCATGGTGAAGTCGTACCTGCTACCAGTGTCATATTGTATCATGTGAGCTATAGTCGAAACTCCCAGTATCCTCCTTAGTAGTTCGTTTTTATGTAATCCCCTGTATAGCCCCCCTTTGAGGAGTTTAGACCCTAGATCCTAAACCCTATATAACTCCCCCTACAGGAGGTTAGACTCTAGCTCATGCACGACTGCGTGATCCCTCTCGATCCCCAGGAGCTCTCTTCAGAGCTGTTACGTGCATCGAATGATCCAAGTACCGACATGCCAGATCCCCAAATTGGCGGGGTACCTTTGTGAAGGTCCCTAAGCCCTAAACCCTAAACCGAATTATCGGGGTTATAGTATTTTCAGAGTCTATGTATATATTGGGGCCCTTATTTTGGGAAGCTACCAGATGGCTTGGGCTCAAAGGGGTACCTACGTAGCCACTTTAGGGCAAAGTACCCAGGGAAGATGATGATCCCTTTTGGGATTCCTGTTAAAATACAGCCCTTGTAAGGAAGCTATCCGAAAACCGAAACATGGAAAACCTAGTACTACAGGGGCCTGAATAATTTCCAAAATTATTGTGAGGTCCATTTAGGTACCATAGACCATAATTATATATAAGGAACATGGGGTCATAATATTGGTAATGATTTAGGCCCCTATAGTATATCTCTTGGGGTTCTTGGGCTGGTAACATACTGACCGACATTGACCACTACTGATAAGCCGATCTCCAGCTAATGCAGGGTCCTGCATACGTGGAATAGGGAACGGCCGAGATGTCACTCTAAGCAGAATAAGTAAACCCCTTCTTAAACCTGAACAGGCGGCACCAGACCTCAACCATCATCCAACAATCTGAAACACTAAGCACCTCAGATACAACCCAGAAAGCTAGTCCCTCCTCGATTTCCCTGTAGAGGAATATCACTTTCCTCTTTCAAGAATGAATGTCCAAGCTACACCCAAGTCAGGTTCTCCTAGAAGGTATGTTACGGAGATCTGGTGATCGCTGATGTAACAGACGATAGGGTGTCACCTAGTTGTAACTTAGAGCTGAAAATGGCTCAACCGCTGTAAAGAAGCCGCGCATGTAGCAGCCAGAACAGACAGCCTGTCCTGTCAGATTTTTTGCGGCTCTGAGGGCGTGGGTGCAACGGTTTTTCTAAAACCCTAAACCTAAACCCTAAGCAATGTAGGACTTGGCGGAAATTGCTGTTCCCAAAAATGAGAAACTGATAAAAGGACCCGTATTGCACCCAATATAAGGACCCATATTCATATTATGATGACTTTGGGGAATGCCCATGTGCTTTAGATTCTATAACTTCGGGGCTTGCGCACCGGGGCTGGATGAAGCAAGCCGACAGGCTTGTACTAAAGAGACTCTTACCCGAGAAACCTGTATATTGGGGATATACAGGGATTAAAGGGTATATATTGGGATTATATAGGGGTACAATGGAAAAGAGAACTGTAAACTACTGTAAACTACTATAACTGGCCAAACCATACAACTTAGCTGCTTGTTCGGGCGGTGGTCAACCAAACGTGCGGCCTGACGATCTTCACATAAAGACGACCTCTACTACCCCACTTTGAGTGTTTAATTAGATTTACTTAAAGAAATCCCAGCCCCAAGAAGTATGCGAAATCAGAAACATTGACTCTGCCAAGAGTGCTAGAAGTATTTGAATTCGAAACCCTACTATTTAAACTTCGGGGCTGTGGAACAAGGGTGTAAGTTTTTTTCGCACAGCTCCTAAACCCTAAACCCGATTGCGACCTGGACTTCGGATGGGGGCCTTTGTTTTTAGAATCTAGGCCTCAAAGCTTACGCTTCGCAGCAGGCGTGCGTTATAGGGGCTATATAGGGATTATATAGGGATAATGGAAAACGTTCACTACTATATCAGGATGGAGATATAACACGTATTATATGATGCACGGTTTTTATTTAAGGTCTGGGCAACTGGTCGATGGAAAATTGGTGAGTGTGTTATCGTTTTCCAATTTTCGGTGTATATGTTGTCGTTACCGTTTTTGGTGAGTGTGTTATCGTTTTCCAATCAAAAC
>CAJNIZ010027125.1:55274-65352 GCA_905231905.1 Symbiodinium pilosum
TTGACATATCTCCTATGACCGATAAAAAAACCACGCATCAATATATATATATATATCTCTCGTGTATTTCATGACGTCGTTTTTTGGGGGGCCAGGCTGTAGGGGATCACATCCTAAGGCTTCAGACATGAGACTGCTGCTAGACCGGTTCTACCTTGTGTGTCTTAGGGTTTAGAGTTTAGGGTTTGTGGCTGAGGATGTAGGGTGGGTTTAGGGTTTAGGGTTTGGAATGTTGGGTTTAAGGTGTAGGGTTTAATGTGTTCAGAGCAGGACGTGACACTTCTAAAGTCGTGTGCGTCGCTGAAATCCCCCCAGACCTACCTATTAGGGTTTCAGGGTTTCGGGTTAACAAACATGTGAGTTCTAATACTTCCTTGAGGTGTTACTATAAAGAACGAAAATAAGTCCTGCAGCCACCTGTGGCAGGGAATACTGGGAAGTTTTTGGAGCTGTTGATATTATGGGTTCCTTAAACCCTAAACCCTAATCCTATGAGGAACATCCTCACCTCCGTGGCGTTCCTAGGCTTTGACATTCATGGTTTTGAGTTTCGGGTTCACTACTTAGGGTCCATGGGGGTGAGGTAAGCCCTAAACCCTCAAGAAACCTGAAGCCGAAGTTTAGGGTTTGGATTTTGAAGCTGCGGTTTAGGCGTTAAAGTACAAGGTAAAAGGTTCAGCGCCTTCTTGTATTGACATTCAAAACTTGGACCCTTGCCTCGGCATCTCGAGGTTCTAGACTCTTTAGTGTGGAGGGTTTAGGGTTTAGGGTTTATGGTTTAGGGTTTATGGTTTAGGGTTTCGTCTAGAGTTTGGGGATTAAGGTGCATAGGGTTTGGACAACCTTCAGACTCGGCCTTGCAGTACGCGAGATGATCCGCAACTCGTGTGCGCGTGTTTTCACCACCTGGGCAGCTCTCTGCTATTGAAGCACGCAGTCCCAGGGTTAGGTTAGGATTTAACCTTTAGAGATCATGTAGGATTTAGTGTGTTAGGGTTTTGGGGCTCAGGCTTAGAGGCTTAGGGTCTAGGTTCAGGATCCTTCCAGTTAATAATTTAGGGCTCATGGATCCAAAGGTTCAGGCCTCCAGGTTCTATGTCAAAAGCCCTCCATCCTCAGTATTTTTGGTGGTTAAACCCAGTAAGCTTGTTAATGCTCTTTGTATAAGATATTATACCCACAGGAAGGAGATGGTCTTACTCTATGTTGGGTGCCATAGCATTTCCGACTACAATACTAGTCTCGTGAGGTCCATGCTAGCGTCTGATTCCCCACTGCTGTGCCTTTGCAAGCTCTCCTGTTGCAGCTGCTGCCACCACTCAACATCTGCTGCTACAACAGATGCTGGTGCTATTGCAAGGGTTCTGATTACTGCTGCTGTTGTGTTCAGCAATAATATCACAGCCGCTGGCCGCTGTAGCTACATTGGTATTCTAGACTGAAAGCCTGAAACTGGTATCCAAAGTAACATACGTAGCTGCAGCAGCAGGAGCGGCCCTAGTAGCAGCAGCATATATCCTACTCCTGTTGCCAAGTATGGGCGATGATGACCATGCAGCCACAAAGCAGATCAATCTCAAAACAAGGATAGTCAGTCGATACCTTAATGCTAAATCCAGAGCCCTAGGCCTAAGCCCCTAACCCTAAGCGCACAACCCGAACCCACGTAGTTGCATACCAAGTGCAGGTTCGCTTGAGGTCCGACAGCGAGACCTTGGGGGCATCCAGCACCCGCCCCCCCCCCACCAGGCGAGTTTACTTACTGGTGCTAAGTAGGGAATAGGGGAATATACTCCCCATATGACCCCCGCATGCCAAATTGACTTATTCCCTACTAACCTCCGTAAGTTTGGGGCTTATATCAGGGATTACACAGGAAGACTTTAAGGATTAGGGGTTGGGATTTGTTTCGAGCTCTTGGCCTCGGGATTACAGTAATCAGGGATTAGGATTTGGGTTTAGTATCATACCAACAATCATGAATGAGCTAGAGTCAAAGTCAAAACTCCTAGTATCCCCCTTTTATAGTTGTCCCCTATACAGTCCCCTATATAACCCCCTTGAAGGACCTTGGACTATAGCTCATATGAAATAACATGTTCATCTTCGGAGGCTTCCCAGATATTCTATGAGACTATCATTATAAACATTATGGGGGGGGTGTTTTCAAGTACTGTGGATTTCCGAAAAAAGGTTCCTGTGAAATCTGATTGCGTCTTCGTGTTCTAGGAACTGCCAAGCAGAAAGGGCCCCCAGTTCTGTAGAAGCCCTAAACCTGAACTGACGTAATCCCCGGACTGTATATCCTTCAGATAACCGCAATAAACACTTCAAGGCGCTACTGATTGCTGGAATCCACCCGCGCCCCTACTTCTTCAAGTTTTCAGGACACGACCTATCAGCGCAGAACTCTTGTCAACACCAGGCCATCCTGTCATGATGAGCCCATGGAGGACCAGCAGTGGGTAGATCAGGAGGAGGAGGTTTGATACAAACTTGAGGCTCCAATTATGGGTGGCTGTCAAAACTATGGTGCCTTTTTGGGTCCCTAGTATAATACGGCACCTAATATTTTTGGTACCCAAAAAGGGACGATACTTTTGACAACCACCCATACCCATTATAGTAGTTTCCATTTTCTTTTCCATTATCCCTATATAACCCCAATATAGTCCCTATAATCCCTATATTAGGTTCTTGAATTCGGCTTCTGGCCAGCTGGCAATGGGGTTTAGGGTTCAGGGTTTAGGGTTTAGGGTCCGATCTGCCCATTGGGATCCAGCACGTTTGCTCGTACCAGTTCTTCCCTTGCGGAGCATCTTGGTTGATGTAGTCGGCCGTGCATGATGAGCTTGGGCACAGGAAGGAGTAGGTCATGGACACCCTGCTATGAGGGTTAAAGGTTCGCATTCAAGCTATCAGCCTCCCTTCTGCGCGTCCAAACTACCACGGCCGATGTAGCCTCAACATCCCGCTCAAATCCGCGTAAAAGAATGGGTACCGGGTATTACATGCCGCTGAAGCCTATCCAACTTATCTAGACCCCTACATGTCCAAGCCTTCCCGGGTTTGCATATGAGATCAGACTGAGGCAAGAGTATTGTAACGAACGGGGCTCGGTTGAAAGTCTCTCAGAGGGGGATGGTTTCAAATGGGTGCTCAAATTTGTGGCCTTGAAGACTCCGTTGTCCTCCGTAGCATCAGCCCAATTCTCCCCAAGGTTCTTTAGGTATATTCCCTTTTGACTCACCTATTACGGGCTTTGCAATTTGCAGGCTGTGGCCTCAGGGCATAACACAGTCTGATGGAGAGATGCTAGCCACCTTCTGAAGCAACTATGGAACCCAGACTTGGAGGTTCATGGCACGCCATTAACAAACTCAAAGAACTTGAGTTACAGCACTACTTCCAGAGTCAGGCCGACATTCGAGGTCCCAATCAACTTGGCTAAAAAACGAGATAAGTACTGAGATCGGATTTCAAGTTTTGTTGTTGCGGACGTAGATGTCCGTCAGTGAAGTAAAGCTGAGTGTGACACACCTTCGTTAAGGTTTGTCTGTGTAGGGCTAGGCTGGTTGGATTGGAAGTTGTTGAAAGGGGGGCACTTTCTCTTATTGATGGACATGTCAAGGCACCCCCTAATTCTTCCATTTCATAGACCCGACAATATTCCCTGAACGGCACTAAGAGGTTGACGTGATTTTGAGTTCCAAGCCTCAACCATAGCTCTTCCATAAACACCTTGAATTCTGTAGTATCTGCTCTGGAGACCCATCAAACAACGAATGAATAAGACTGCTTAGTTACCTGTGATGATAACACACTACCTGACAACTAAGCCTATATCATTTTCCCGATAGGCTTTTTCAAAAGCCCAGAACTCCGATTGAGTAGACCTCTGAAGCCTAGAGAACCTCCAAGTACTGCTATACAAAGTCAACTTTCAATCAGCCTCCCAAACTCTCTCCTGAACTTACTGGTGCCAAACGGGGTGTGGGGGAGTGGATCCCTGCAACTCTCCGCGTATAACCAGCCTTAAAATTCCCACGTACACCCCTTCTTTCAGTACCTAAATTCACTGCCCCAATCCCTTTAAGCACCAAAAACTAAATTAGAAAACCTCCGAAATCCATTACCTGCCAACCCCAAACCGCCCCACCCTAAACTGCGTCCCTGGTGGGATACTTTCAACTCATAATCCTATGCTCCGTATGGGGGTTTTAGATGCTGTGCTTCTTGAAAAAACAGCTCCAACAGGGACTCTGCAACCCTCAGACCCTAAACCCTAAACCCCTCAACCCAGAATCCCGAAGCCCTACACCCTAAACCCTTAAAACCTAAGCCCTAAACTATAAGCCCCCAAACTGTTCCTCTCATCCAAGAAGCCCCTGGCAATGCCTCGACAAGGCAGTAGCCCAAGCCTCCCCGCTGCTCAGGGGGAAGTGTATAATAGGCTGTAGGTTTTAGGGTTTAAGGTTTTAGGGCTTAGGGGACTAAATCATGCCAACGCGATTTGCAGGTCTATTTAACGTACTCTATGTTACAATTCTACAAGGAACCTAGTACCACAACATTGGCAATCCTGTAGGCTCTTACACTAGTTCAGGGCTCAGGCTCTCTAGAAGTTAAAGCTTTAGGGTCTACGGTGCTCAAGGCTTAATTGGTGTCTATCAGTGCTGAGAGCAATTTAGGATTTGGGCTGCAGCGTTCGGGAACTTCTGGTGCATTCGAAGGGATGTAAGGCAAGGGCTTAGGGTTTATGGTGTTCCAGGGCTGTGCTTTGGGTGAAGTGTCTAGAGCTAAGTGCTAGGTTTAGGTAGATCAGCATTTGACGTTTTTGGGCGGTTTAGAATTTGAGGCGCTTAATCCAAAACAAAGCCACATGCATTTTTCTAAGAGGCCTGCGCGCCTTCACAGCGCACTTTGTCGAAACAAATCAATACTCCCCTCAATCTGGCTCTGGATTGTTCCAGACGCAAAATTCATTTCTAGGCTTTGGGCGGGCGCTGTGTAAGATTTATGGTTTCTGTGCGCATCAAGGGGTCCTCGCCGCATCAACTATGAATCCTAAACTCATGGAAAAATCCAAGCCGGCAGCTTTTCTGGGTGGATGCCTGGGAGTCTACATAGGACAGACCTCCCTAAGAAGGACTCCTTCCAAGTGGAGACTCCCTGGGGATTTACCTGGCCTCAATAAAGCTGTGTCATTCTTGTAGGGTTTAGGGTTCCAGTGCATCTATGGCTATCCGCCAGAAACAGGAGCATAACCATGCGCAGGAGAAAGGAGGATCTCTTCTGCACAGGTCTCAAAATGTAACAGCAAGTGGAAAACATGCCCGTGTCTGCAGTCAGTCTACCCCCACCCTATAGCGTAAATAATCGGAAACCCGAAGCGCCAACGCAATAAGAGAAACCTTAAACGGCAAAGTGCTTGCGCCCAAAACAAACAGCCTGAAAGCTCCCTACATGTGCGAACTTTCACAGCCACATACTTGCGGCACTCCCACCTCGAAGCTCAAACCTTCCCTATAGAAGTCTTGGCGTTGCGTGGTTTCTTGGGCAGGTGGGTACCGATGAAACACATATTTCTAAGGCTTCATGGCTTGGAAACTGCAAACTGCGGGCAACGCATGCCCCACTCGACCTCCCTGACCTGCAACCATACACTGTCTGTAACTTCTGTTTGGGTATGCGTTGGGGGTTCAGGGTTTAGAGTTTGGGTTGCGGACTCTGCGCTGCACAGCCTGGTCGCCAAACCCCACACGCATCCTTGCATTAGCATCCGTCAGTCCTGATCATCCCTTTCTTGCCACAACAAAAATGTCTAACTCGGAGAGATCTAGCTGGTCCTCACCATCGCCACAAAGTGGCTTCGGTTCTCTGCCAGCAGCTCCTGTGGGAGCTCGTCATCCACGACTTGAAGTGGACCGCTGCAGGGTCCATTGTTCGAGGGCCTGTGGCCCCACCGCAATCGTGAAGAGCTTTTCTTCCTCTTGGATCTGCTCGAGCTTGCGCTTCCTGTTGCCCTGGTTCTCACTCGGGCTCAAGGCGGCCCATTCCTGCATTCGCGTGCCTGGCTTCTGTTTCAGCTCGAAGGGTGCGATGCTCTCAGGGCACTGTAGGTCCTCGTTGCTGATTCCAAGAGAGGCGCCTCTCTGGAAAAGGTAGACAACTGTCGCCCGATGTAGTGGCTTAAATGGTTCTTGCGGTGTGTCATACTTTGATTATATGTGGGTGCTTCCCTACAACCGGCCGCCTACAATTCCCAAGTATTTCTTAACGGCTCTACATTAAGTCCGATGGGGCTTCTCAAAACGAAGGCACCCTACAAAACCTAGGGACCAAGGGATAGAGGGGACGATGAGGAGATATCGCGGGCCCTCTTACGGATGGTAGGAGTCAGCTTACCTTTTAAGGCAAGCCCTGAACCCTACAGCAAACCCTAAAGCCTAGACCCTGAACCTTTAACTCTTCACCTTTAGATCATAATAACCCTCAACCCTAAACCTTAAATCCTCAAACCTAAACCCTTATAAACTCTAATCCTCCGGCCTAATGACTCGACTGCGTAGAGGGGGCAATAGACTGGCACCTGACTGAGCAGTTATGGAGGTTGAGGAATTTGGGGTTAAGGCTTTAAGGTTTAGGGGCGTTGGGTTGAGGGGTGTAGCTGTTAGGGGTTTCGGTGTTAGGGTCTAGAGGTTTAGGGGCTTAGGCTCAGGGTTGCAAAGGTTGAGCAATTTAGGGTTTGGGGCTCTGGTATCTGCGGCTCTGGGTGTAGGGGTTAGAATTTGGAGTTAAGGGTTACGGACTGGAGCTTTCGGCTTAGGACTTTGGGCTAAGGGCTTCGGATTTAGAATTTTGCAATGTAGAGAATGTTGCAGACGGCGTGGGCTGCTGTCCTGAGGACCCCAAAATCTCTCAAACCAGTGGAGGGTTATTGTATAAGGCTTCGAGCATAGCATCTCCACTAATGCCTGTTGTACTCCAATTTTCCAAGCACCCATCAGCACTACAGTGCTCTGAATTGTGATACAGGCATACAGGCGCCTAAGTAACTGGTCTTTCTGAAGTGCCCTATACCAGAATTCTACAAGCAATCTGATATCATAATACTATCCTGTCTGAAGTGCCTTATACCATAATTGCACAAGCAATCTGATACCATAATACTACTAATCATTTAGGCCCCAGCAGTAGGTCCTGAGGTTCTGCAGGCTGCAGGTAGAATATCGTACTGACAAAATTCCCGAAACCCTAAACCCCTAAACCCGAAGCACTAAACCCTAAACCCCTAAACCCTAAACCCCTAAACCCTAAAACCCTGAGACTCAACAACGCAAGACCTGGTATACGGGTTTAGGGATCAGGGGGGCGGTATAGGGCATAGGGGTTTAGGGGTTGGGGGGTTTAGGGGTTTCGGGGTGAGGGGTTTAGGGTTTAGGATTTCCTTAAAGCCGACACATCCCCAAGTCCTGAAGCCTTAATGACCCACCCAATCCTCTCAACTGCTTTCAATATCCCTAATCCTTAACGTAATCCCTAAAGCCTGGATGCTGACACTAAACCCTAAACTCTCAAGCATAACCCTTTAACCTACTGAGAGGTACCCAAACTCCTACCCCTCAACCGTGTCGGCAGCACCCCGTCCAGCGTGAGATGAGCTCTCGCCCACCGCGCATTCAGCCTTAGCTTTCTGACACTTTTAGGGTGTAGGGTTTAGGTGTTTCCTCAATTAAGTCTCTCTTAATTGGATTTCGGATTCTGGGCAGGGCCATGATGCGGATTCTGGCTTCCTTGGAATCTACATTTTGGGGCTCCTTGTTTTTGGAAACGGCCATTTGGGGAAAGCTGAAATGTAGATCTTGGCTAGGATTGAACGTTTTCGCTTCAGGGTGCTGGGCTTAGGGATTTGAGATGGAGGTCTGGAGATGTAGGCTTTTGGCGAGTGGGTAGTTTCCGTTCAAAGTGTGCCCCACCCTATACCCTTAAACCCTACACCTTAAGCCCCCAAATAAACCACCTACTCCCTAAACCCCAACGCTAAGCCCTTAAACCTTATACCCCTACAGCCCAAAATAGACACCAATATACTTTCATCCATGTCCAGTGGCTTTGAAGGATCAGAAAAACCGCAGAAACTCGTGGGACGCGTTTAGTACCTAAAGCAGCCGATGTCCCTGCTAAAAACAAACGGCGTGGTCAGCTTTTAGGTAGAAGCACCCAGTTACTCTAGGAAGGAATTACTGGGATGCTGTTAAGGGACTTAAAGTAAGCTACCATAATGGGTATATGTAGGAAGTAATATGCTTTCCCCAATGTAGTAACTTAAGTTAAGGTCCTTAACAGCAACCCAGATCAGGGTTCTAAGTGACTTGACACAATGCCAAGAGGTTGGGTCTAACGAGGCTTGGGATGGTGGTTTAGGGCATAGTAGGGTATATACTATATATTGTAATATATTTGGTGCTATATAGAGATTTATAGGGGTTATAGGGTACATATGATATATTGTGGTATCTTCATATTCCTCCTTGTGTTCTAGTGTATCCTGGAAGCCAACAGATGTATTCAACAATTTCCTGGTCCACACCACCAAACCGCAGCTCTAGTCGCTTTGGAAACTGCTTTGAGGTTTAGCACCTGCAGGTGTGAGTGGTTAGGTTTGAGGCTTTGGACAATCTAGTCTTCAGAGGTCTGCGATTAAGGCTTTCGGATCTTTTGTGCTGCAGGGGATTGAGGGCTTCCAGGTCAAAAGTCGACGTTTACGGCTTTCTGGATTGGAGTTGTCTGGTTCTGCCATGGTTCCCAGTATCTCCCTCTGGATTCCCCGCGGCGAGCATCCCATCCTTGCATCCTTGCTCCTGGCATACGCTCCTAGCACCACTCCCTCCTGCTTCATAAAGAACAGGGGAGAAGAATTCAAGGAGTTCGTAGCACTGGGATCATAAAACGACTACTCTGGGGATCCATTCCTTCTTTCCCTGCAGATCACTGCGTGAGCTATAGTCTGAACTCCTAGTATTGCCCTTGATAAGCCTTATAATAATACCCTATGTAATCCCCCTTAAAGCAGTTTAGACTATAGCTCACGTAGACCCTTAATCATTGCCCTCCAAGCAGCAGCGACAGCAGACGCGAAGCGCACAGCTCCTGCGCCAAGGAATCTTCCAAGATTGGCTGGCTATCACGAGCAAGTGAGGAAGGACGGGTTTGAAGGTTTAGGGAGGGTGCTACGGTAGCTTCAGAGTATTGATGCCCTCACATGAACAAGCACGGAACCCCAGGAGGTGTCCTGTAAAGACTGCTCCCCCTTTGCAAGCTGATTCCGTATGATTGTTAAAGTCTCTCCAAATGGAGACCCCATACCTTCACCCACAACTCATCAAAAACCACAAAGCGGACATATTGTAGCGTTGTCCTTTGTACTGTCCATGCCTTCATTCCGTACTAAACCCCAAACACTGAAGAGTAGAGCAGGCTACATTTTCTCTTCCACCAACCAATTCCCCGCTAAACCCTTCTCCTGCATACGGTAGTGGTTTGCATTTTCTTGTCTATTCCCTACGATCCTACGACCCTGCACCCGAAACTGGTCTTGCTTTTCTGCTTGCGGTCGCGGTCCTCCCCAGTCTCCTGCCAGACGACTTTGCAGTGCAACCTCCGTCGAAAGGTGTATGGAGCGGGGGGGCGGTCTCGGAATTCTGCGTGATCAAGCTCTTCAACCAGATCAACTCCATGGAAAACAACAACCTGATGCCCTGGCTCCGCCAGCCCTACGTCCCAAACCCTATGTATGATGAGCAGTTTACATGTCAGTACGGCTGCGAGCCTTAATCAGACTTCTCCTGCCGGTGCTCGTCACATGATAACTCACTACTCGCTTATCCTAGCTCTCTTAACACAAAGTCTCACACCTTCCCGACTCATGAGTCGATATCTGGACCAACAACTCCTCGCAGGCACCTTGAAAGAAATCAGGGATTCCCATTAAGTCGCGCATCACGAGCCAGACTCATAATTCTGTGGCTTACATCCTACCATCTACGATCTTGCCAGCCCCCCCCCCCCCCCCCCC